>JAPEBW010000472.1:0-51962 GCA_027405785.1 Ophiocordyceps robertsii | reverse complement strand
TACCTTACTTACTCCTATATATATAACCTTCTTTACCTTAAGCCTACGATTTTTATACTCTTATTTTAAGTCCCTTTATTATTTAACGTCTCTTATAGCTAAAACTAGCTATTCTATAATTACTTTTTTCCCCCGCTTTCCTATAAGCCCTTATGCCTTTAATATAAAGGATATAAGCGGGCGTTTAAGCTTTATAGTAATAAGGCGGCTATTCTTTATAGCCTTAAGTCCTTTAGCGAGAGCTAAAACCTTTAGGTTTAAGCTTTTATATAAACTTACGCCGCTTTTTATAATCGCGCTTAAGCTAACAGATTTAACTTAAATTATAGCACTATAAGGGACGGCCTATATTACCCTCTTTAAACACTTAACTTAAACGACTCGCCCCTTAGCCTTATATTATAGCGTAGTTTAAATAGCCGGTTTCGCAGTAACTTAGCTATACCTCCCGCTTAGCTCTTATAGTTTAAAAGCCCCCGCCGCCTATATATTTTTTAAGGCACGGCCGGAAATCTTTACTAGCGGAATAATTAGCTAATACTTAACGCCCTTAAGTTAGCTAACCTTATTATAGTCCTAAGATTTATAGTAGCCGCTATAGCTAGTAAAAACCCGCTTTAGCTAAACGATTAAAACGACGTCCGCGCCGTCTTTAACTATATATTTAAGGCCTAGCTTAACTAGTTTATAGCTAGGTTTATAGCGGCGTCTTAAGCTATTATAGCTAAAACCTTATCTTGCTTCGCTTATAGTTTAGCCCGCGCTATAAAATCCCCCTCTTAGCTTATAGCCGCTATAAGCCTTAAAGACTTATTTAGTCTTACTTAATAAACCCTCTTTTTACCCGCTACTATACTTAGCCCGGCTATATAAAGGCGTATAAGCGCCTTATTATAGTTTATCCGCTATCCTTCCTTAACTAAAGGAGATAGCGATAACTAGCCTTATAATATATTCCGCCGCTTAATCTTATAAAAGCCGCTAATAGTAACTAATATAATGCTTAATAAGCTTAGCTTTATAGGCCTATACTTTAATAATAGGATTATAATAATTAAAAGTTTCCGCCTAGCTATAAACTATACTAAGATTTACTTATAGGCCTATAAAGAGTTTAAACGCGATTTAACTTTAATTTAAGCAATAAAATTCTTAAGCTTCGATATCCGCTTTATTAGCTATACTAATAACGCGCTTTATATTCTTATCTTTAAGGCCCTTTTTATAAAAAGGTTTTTTTAAGACTATAAAGTATATTTAAAACCTTAAAAGCGAGAAGTTAAGTATTAAGGCTATTAAAGACCTTATTTCTTACTTTTAAGCGGGAATATAGACGTTTAATACCTTAATACTAACTATACTTATTAATATTAGTAAGATAGCTTACCTTTACCTTAATACTTTCTTAATAGCTAGATATATATCGGTTAGCAGAAAGGTATAAGTAGTAGCGCCGCGAAAAAAGGATAATAAGTTAAAAAGCCTAGCGATAAAAAGCGGGGGATAATTATAATAGTAGTAATAAGTAAGATAAAACATCTCGCTTATAAGCGGCTTATAAGGCTAGTAAGTAGTATAAGAAACTTAGTAGAGGATAAAAAACGGCGTAAAAGGTAAGTAAGATAATAATATAAGATAAAGGCTTAAATAAAGCTAATCTTTTATAATATATCCTGCTAAGGAATTCAAAAATTCCTTAATGCGGAGACTTCTTACTACTTAATAAGTGCCCGGATATACGCCTTAAAGGAGAGTTAAAAAGCCTTACTATAAGTTTTAGCTAAATACGCTAATCGCCTTAATAAAGATAAAGACGCACGATTAAATTAAAAGTAAGGATCTATAATAAAAGCCGCCTACTAACTATCTTAAGCTACTTAGCTACCTTTAGCTAAATAGGCTAAAAAGACAATTAAAAGGATAAAGGCGGCGTACTATTAATATAGTATAAAGACGCTACTACGAAGCTATTACTTAGCGCCCCCTTTACTTTATTTCTACTTTAAACTAAAAAAGATATTAGCTTTTCTTTCTTACTTAAAGGAGTTATTATAGAATTTAAACGGCTATGCTTAAACTCCTTACTTTACTTTTAAGAAGCCTTATAAAACCCCGCGATAAGAACGCTTAAAGCACGCACTACTAAAGCTTACTTAAGGAGATATAATAAATTTTGCTAATCGGACCACGCTAAAGCTTTTAAGATATAATTATAAAGGCTTAAAAGCCTACTTAACTATAGTTTACGATATTCTTAACTATAAAAGATATTATAAAAACTACTAAGCGGATTCCGCTAGTATTTTTAAGGGATATTAAAGGATTTTCGCGGGATATTTTAACTATAGTTTAACCCGTTTTTAACTATAAAAGCACCCTAGAAGATATAGGATAAACTTTACCGTAACTTTTAAGGGATATCTAAGGATATTTAAGGGATTTCCTTGATTATGGTTTATAGTATTTCTAACTAGGCTTATACTTAGTTTATTAAGCGATTTTATAAGGATATCCACGGTTTATTTATATACTAACGATAATAAAAGGATAGTATAGTTAAAGGTCTATAAAATTAGCTTAAAGAACTAAGTATAAAGTAGCTAGCTATACTTTAAAGAATAGATAAGCTTTTTACTATCTTTAAACCCTTATATACGTTTATATATAGTAATTAGTCTGTTATACTAGCTTAACTAGCGATAATTAGTTTTTAGTACCGGCTCCGATTAGCGGTAATTAGTTTATAGTACTAGCCTTAACTAGTAGTAATTAGTCCGCGCCCTATCCCTTTATCCTTATGCCGTAAAGCGTAGTAAAAGTAAAGTATATAGATAAGTCTTAATATATATATTCTTCTTTAATAAAAAGATATTAATACTAATTAGTTATATTAAGATTATATCTATAACGCGATAAAGATAAAAAGGTAGTAAATATAATATTTAGCTAGCTAACTAAGTAAGGATAATTAAAATAGGTTTATAAGCTAACTTTATTTATAGCGCTAGTATTTATAGTATAAAAGATAGTAAATAAAAAGGAAAAGGAATAAGTAGTTATAGACTTATAATAGATTAACGCTATTATTACCTTAAACGCTTTCTTAATATTACTTTAAAGCAATATAATTAAACGCCTTTAAAAAAAGAAGTTTATTAATATAGGAAATATATAATCGTTTTTCTATTAATTCTTAGTTTACTAGAACTACTAAGAAACGTTTATAGTTATAAGCTATTATAGGCTAAAATGATCGCTTATAATACTTATAAGCTTAAAGAACTTCTTAGTATATATTTAAAGGTTTATTAATAACGTTCTTTATCGATACTAAGAATATATAGCGGCTTATATTAACGATATTATTATTTATTTTAATATAGCTAAGGAATACCTTTAATCTTAAAAGGTAGTATTTTACGCTTTTTATTATTATAATATTACTTAATTTAAACTAAAGTCCTTTTTAACGTACTTATTTATATAACTCCTTAGATTTAAGGTAGACGCTATTAGCTTAATAAATATAAATAAACGCGTATAAGCCTTTAAGGATATCGCGTTCTTAAAGAACTTTTAATAGCTTAAAAATAGATTGCCTTTACTAAATAGCTACGCTATATAGTCTTATATTTTGCTAAAAAACGTTAATATCTTATAAAGATAAAAGATAAAGCGACTTAAGGTAAGAGAAAAAGACAGAGTCCTTTTAAGAGGCTAAGAACGGGTATAATATACTATAAACGCCGCTTTTTAGCTTACTTTAAAAAAAGGCCTTTACGAATTTAACTAAAAAGCTTCCTAAGCTTTAAATAATTTACTACTTCGACCCCGCTTTATAATTATTTATTTAAATTAATATATCTTAAGAATATAAAGTAGCGGCTATAGCTTTTTACTTAAAAGAAAGCATAAAATAAAATAAAAAGACTTTACTAGCCCGGACTAAAGTTTAGCTTATTGTTTATTTAAGCCGCGCTTTTTAAAGCGGAGAGCTTTAATACTAGCCTATAAAGCTTAAAGTAGCCAGTAAAGTATAAGTAGTCTATAAGCGACGCATAATAGTACTTTTTATAAAACCGCTATAAGTAGTTATCTTTACTAACTATATAAGTACTTATAAAATCGTATACTAAAAATCCTTATTCTTTATAAATATAAAATTTAATAATAAGCTAGTCCTTGCCTTTTAATACTTAAGCTAATTCTCGCTTAAGGTGTATTATATTATAAGCGTTAAAAACGTTATATTAAACGCTTTTTTATATTTACCGTACTAAGATAATAAGCCGGTATCCTTAAACTAAAAAGGGGAATTAAAACGTATTTAAGAAAACGAGATAATAAACCGCGTATTTCTTTATATAGAAGTATTAATTAAATCGCTACTCCGCTAAAAAATAATAAATCGATATACAGAGGATATATAGTAAGTAAAAATCATTATATAGCTTAATAATAAAAACGGTATCTTTAGACCTTTATTCTTTTAATTATAAGGGTTACTATACTTTATAAAGAACGATAAATATTAAAAACTATATATCCTTAAGACCTATACTAAGGAAATCGTTAAAAAAGCCTATACTAAATATTTTTATACTAGCCGTACTTATATATAGTAAGATCTATTTAAAAGCTTCTTAATCTTATAGCTTAATAAATAGTTAAACGAAGTTATAAACGGCTATAATATTTACTATTATAGCTAAACTAATTAAAGTAAGATATTAAAGTAGCTTATCTTAATTAAAGGCCCGCCGGTTTTATACTATATAATAGTAATAAATTTTATTACTAAGCTCTTAGTAGTTTAATCCGAATAATCCTTATAAAAAGATCTTATAAAGAACTTTTTTAATATTTTACTAACTATAACTAATAAATTCTTAAAGATATATCTCCTTATCTTAAGTAATAATTAGTTTATAGTAAAAGACTAAGTATAAGCGTTATATACTAAGCTACTCCGCGTTAATTAAAGGATTTTAAAAAGGATAAATCTTTAATTAAGATATAAAGTTTACTTTAGTATTTTAGCGGACTTTATAATAAGCCTTTAGATTAAAGCTTCTTATATTTACTGCTTAGTACCTTTAAACTAATAGCTTATTAAAAAAGCAAAACTAAACTATAAAAATCGCGCTATAATTCTTTACCGCTAATTTCTTAGACTTATTATAAACTAATATACTAATAGCTTTTTAGTTTAGCCTTAATAACTTCTTCTTTTTAGTAATTTATATAGCTTTAAGTAAGCTTATTAATAGGATAAGAATAGATAATAGTTTTAAGTTCTTTAATTACTACTTATATTTATAAAATTAAGAAGTCTTATAAGAAAAAGCTAAGTTAGTTATTACTTATATTTAAGCTGCTATAAAGGATAGATATAATAAGAAATACCGCCTGCTAAAATTTAAGTCTAGTAATTAAGTTTAGCTATAGCTTACTAAAGCTTATTATATTGCGGATAGTAAACTAGCAAAACTTTAAAAAAGACGTACTAAGCTATTTAAAGTTATTATTTAAGTAAAATAGCTTATATACTAATTAGAAATAAAGGGGTCTTTTAATATTTATCCGGTCGTTTTAATAGTAGAACTATAGCTAGTAAATAAGCTAGCTACGCTCTTAAAGCTAATTTAAAATAAAAGACGCCTTACTAAAATAAATAAAAATTCGAATAAATTCTATAAAGTTATATAATAAAAAAAGGCGGCGGAAAGCTATAAAAAGAGTTTCTTATAGCGTAAAAAGGCGAGCTAAGTAGTTTTAACTTATAAGTAAATAAAAAGGCGGTCATTTTACTAAAGATTATAAAAGCTTTTAAGAAAGTATAAAAAGAGTTAGCTACTTAAGTAGTTTAAACGAAAGTAAAACAAGTAGCCTTTATAACTTAATATAAAACTTTTTAGCTAAGAGAATTAAGCGGTTAAGCTTAAGTATAAGACTTAAAAGCTATTATAAGTTTTAAAAAACTATAACTTACCGCGCTTAAAGTAATTAGTAATTTAAATAATAATACGCTACTATTTACTTTAAGTAATAAGGCCTTTTTAGCCTTATAATATACTTATTTAAATTCTTTTTACTACTTAACTTTTCTTTTTCCTTTCTTCTTTTTATAACTATACTTCCTTTATATACTAGCTTTATACTACGCCTTATAGTATAAGAATAAGGGAATAAGGCGCGGACTAATTACCGCTAGTTAAGGCCGGTATTATAAACTAATTACCGCTAATTAAAGCCGGTACTACGAACTAATTACCGCTAGTTAAGCCGGTATAATAAACGAATTACTATACGTAAATATATATAAAGGTTTATAAATAGTAAAAAGCTTATCTTTTCTTTAAAGTATAGCTAGCTACTTTATACTTAGTTCTTTAAGCTAATTTTTAAGATCTTTAACTATATTATCCTTCCGTTTATTATTAATACGTAGATAGACTATAAATATTCTTATAAAATTACTTAAAAAACTAAGTATAAGCTTAGTCGGAAATACTATAAACTATAGTTAAGGAAATCCCTTAAATATCCTTAAATATCCCTTAAAAATCGCGGTAAAGTTTATCCTATATCTTTTAAAGTGCTTTTATAGTTAAAAATAAGTTAAACTATAGTTAAGATATCCAGCGAAAATTTTTAAATATCCCTTAAAGATACCGGCGGAATCCGCTTAATAGTTTTTATAGTATCTTTTATAGTTAAAGATATCGTAAACTATAGTTAAATAAGCTCTTAAGTCTTCGTTTTATATACTTTAGGCGTTCTTATCGCGGGGTTTTATAACGCTCTTTAATAGTAAAGTAAGAAGTCTGGTTATAGCCGTTTAAATTCTAAAATACCTCCTTTAAGTAAGAAAGAAAAGCTAATATCCTTATTAGTTTAAAGTAAAAATAAAGTAAAAGAGGCGCTAAGTAATAGCTTTATAGCGGCGTCTTTATGCTATATTAATAGTACGCCGTCCTTATCTTTTTATAGTTTTTTAGCCTATTTAGCTAATAGTAGCTAAGTAGCTTAAGATAGTAAGTAAGCGGCTTTATTATAAATCCTTACTACCTACTAAGTTATATATCTTAGTTTTATTAAGGCGATTAATATTTCCGGCTAAAACGTATAATAAGGTTTTTAACGTTTCTTTAAAGCGTATATCTAAGTACTTATTAAGGAATAAGAAGTCTCCGCGCTTAGGAATTTTTAATTTCCTTAGTAAGATACGTTATAAAAGACTAGCTTTATTTAAGCCTTATTTTATATTATTATCTTACTTACCCTCTATACCGTTTTTAATTATTTACTAAGTTTCCTATATTACTTACTATCCTTATAAGCCGCTTATAAGTAAGATATTATATTTTACTTACTACCGCTATTATAACTATCTCCCGCTTTTTATCGCTAGGCTTTTTAACTTATTATTCTTTTTATATAGCGTTATTACTTATACTTTTCTACTAACCGATATATATCTAGCTACTAAGAAGGTATTAAAGTAAGGGTAGGCCGTCTTATTAATATTAATAGGTAAAGTTAGTATTAAGGTATTAAACGTTTATATACCCGCTTAAAGCGGGTAATAAGATCTTTAATAGCCTTAATATTTAACTCCTTACTTTTAAGGTTTTAAATATATTTAATAGTCTTAAAGAACTTCTTTATAAAAAGGGCCTTAAAGGCAAGAATATAACGCGTATAGTTAATATAGCTAATAAGGCGGATATTAAAGCCTAAGAATTTTATCGCTTAAGTTAAAGTTAACTCGCGTTTTGACTTTTTATAGGCTTAAAAGTAGAACTTAGCGTAGTTTATAGCTAAGTAAAAACTTCCGATTATTATAATCTTATTGCTAAAGTATAAGCCCGTAAAGCTAAGCTTATTAAGGATTATATTAATTGTTACTAGCAGCTCTTATAGGATTAAGCGGCGGAATATATCGCGAGGCTAGTTATCGCTATCTTCTTTAGTTAAGGAAGGATAAAAAATAAATTATAATAAGGCGCTTATATACTTTTATATAGCTAGGCTAAGTATAGCGGCGGGGGGAAAGAGCGTTTACTAAGTAAGACCGAATAAGTCTTTAAAGCCTATAGCGGCTATAAGCTAAGAGGGGGATTTTATAGCGCGGGCTAAACCGCGCGTAAAGTAAGATAACGTTTTAGCTATAATAGCTTAAAACGCTACTATAAACCTAGTTATAAACTAATAAAGGTAAGCCTTAAATATATAGTTAAAGATAATATAAATATTGTTTTAGTTCTTTAGCTAAAGCGGGTTTTTATTAGCTATAGTAGCTACTATAAATCTTAAGACTATAGCGAGGTTAGCTTACTTAAAGGCGTTAAGTATTAGCTAATTATTCCGTTAATAAGGATTTTTAGCTAAACTTTAAAAGATATATAAGTAATAAGGGCTTCCGGATAGTAAGAGCTACGTAAAAGGTATAGCTAAGTTACTATAAAACTAGCTACTTAAACTATGCTATAGTATAAAGCTAAGAGGTAAGTTATTTAAGTTAAGTATTTAAAGAAAGTAGTATAAGCTATCCTTTATAGTACTATAATTTAAGTTAAATTTATTAGCTTAAGTATAGTTATAAAAAGCGGCGTAGATTTATATAAAAGCTTAAACTTAAAGGTTTTAACTTTTATTAAAGGACTTTAAGCTATAAAGGATAGCTGCCTCGTTTTTATAAAGCTTAAGCGCTTGCTTATATCCTTTATATTAAAAGCGTAAGGGCTTATAAAAAAGCGGGCTAAAAAAGTAGTTATAAAATAGCTAATCTTAGCTATAAAAGACGTTAAATAATAAAAGGACTTAAAATAAAAGTATAAGGATTATAGGCTTAAAGTAAAGAAGGCTATATATATAAGAGTAAGTAAGGTGCGGCGGGCTAAGGCTAGCGGTAAAAGGAAATATAATTATAAAAAGAAAAAAAGAAAGAAAATAAGGCGGGCGGCGGAAAAAATTTAAATAAGTATACTATAAGGCTAAAAAGGCCTTATTGCTTAAAGTAAATAATAGTATATTATTATTAAAATAACTAATTACCTTAAGTATAGTAAGTTATTGTTTTTTATAACTTATAATAGCCTTTAAGTCTTATACCTAAGCTTAACTACTTAATTCTCTTAGTTAAAGAGTTTTATATTAAGTTATAAGGGCCGCGTATTATACTTTTATTTAAACTACTAAGGTAGATAACTCCTCTTATACTTTTTCGAAGACTTTTCGATCTTTAGCGAGAAGACCGCTTTTTCGTTTACTTATAAGTTATAGCTACTTAGCTAGCCTTTTTAAGCTATAAGAAACTCCTTCCTTAGCTTTTTACCGCCTTTTTTTATTATATATCTTTATAAAATTCGTTTTACTTCTTATTTATTTAAGTAAAGTATTCCTTTATCCTAAACTAAGCTTAAGCGTATAGCTAGCTCGTTTACTAAGTATAATTATATTATTAAAACGACTAAATAGATATTAAGGGATCTTTTTATATCTAACCGGTATATAAGCTATCTTACTTTAGCGGTAACTTTAAACGGCTTAATATATCTTTTTTAAAGCTTTGCCGGTTTAATATCCACAATATAGTAACCCTTACTAAGCTATAGCTAAACTTAATCGCTAGGCTTAAATTTTAGCGGGTAGTATTTCTTATTATATCTATTCTTTATAGCGGCTTAAGTATAAGCAATAGCTAACTTAGCTTTTTTTTATAAAACCTCTTAGTTTCGTAAGTATAAGTAGTTATTAAGAAACTAAAGGCTATTCTTTATTCTTATCCTTATAATTAGCTTACTAAAGGCTATATAAATTATTAAGAAGAAGGAATTGTTAAAGCTAAACTAAAAGGTAATTAGTATATTAGTTTAGTATAAGTCTAGGAAATTAGTAGTAAAGAATTATAGCGCGATTTGTATAATTAAGTTTCGCCTTTTTAATAAGCCGTTAGTTTAAGGGTACTAAGTAGTAAATATAAAAAGCTTTAATTTAAAAGCTTACTATAAAGTCCGCTAAAATGCTAAAGTAAACTTTACGTCTTAGTTAAAGATTATCCCCTTTAAAATCCCTTAATTAGCGTAAAGTAGCTCGGTATATAACGCTTATACTTAGTCTTCCGCTATAAACTAGTTATTGCTTAAAATAAGGAGATATATCTTTAAGAATTTATTAGTTATAATTAGTAAAGTATTAAAGAAGTTCTTTATAGGATCTTTTTATAAGGATTATTTAACTTAGACTATTAAAAGCTTAGTAATAAAGTTTATCGCTATTATATAATATAAAACTAGCGGGCTTTAAACTAAGATAAGCTGCTTTAATATCTTATTTTAATTAGTTTACTTATAGTAATAAGCATCGTAGCCGTTTATAACCTTATTTATATATTTATTAAGCTATAAGATTAAGAGGTTCTTAAATAAATCTTATTATATATAAGTCCGGCCGGTATAAAAATATCTAGTATAAGTCTTAAGGATATATAGTCTCCGGCGTTTATCGTTTTTTATAAAGTATAGTAACCCTTATAATTAAAGGAATAAGAGTCTAAGGATACTGTCCTTATTACTAAGCTATATAATAATCTTTCTTTACTATATATCCTTTATATATCCGTTAATTCTTTTTAGTAAAGCGGCAATTCGATTAATACTTTTATATAGAAGAATACACAGTCCGTTATCTTATCTTCCTAAATACGTTTTAATTCCCCTTCTTAATTCGGGGATACTAGCTTATTATCTTAATACGGTAGATATAAAAAAGCGTTTAGTATAATATTTTCAATGCTTAAAATATAGTATACCTTAAGCGGGAATTAGCTTAAGTATTAAGACGTAAGGACTAGCTTATTATTAGATTTTATACTAATAAGAAATAAGGATTTTTAGTATACGATTTTATAAGTACTTATATAATTAGTAAAGATAACTACTTATAGCGTTTTTATAGATAGTACTATAATATATAACTTATAGACTACTTATACTAAACTAGCTACTTTAAGCTTTATAAGCTAATATTAAGGCTCTCCGCTTTAAAGAGCGCGGCTTAAGTAAATAATAAGCTAGACCTTAGTTTAAGCTAGTAGCGTCTTTTTATCCTATTTTATACCTTCTTTTAAGTAAAAAGCTATAGCCGCTATTTTATATTCTTAACATATATCGATTTAAATAAATAGTTATTAAGCGGGGTCGAAGTAGTAAATCGTTTAAGGCTTAGTAAGTTTTTTAGTTAGATTCGCAAAGGCCTTTTCTTCTTTTAAAGTAAGCTAAAAAGCGGCTTTCGCGGTATATTAAGCCCGTCCTTAGCTTTATAAAAAGACTTTTTCTTCTTATCTTACTTAAAGTAACTTTATCTTTTATCTTTATAAGATATCGATATCCTTAGCAAAATACGGGACTATATAGCGTAGCTACTTTATAAAGCTAATCTATTTCTCGAGCTATTAAAGGTTCTTTAAAAACGCAATATCCCTTAAAGCTTATATATATTCGTTTATATTTATTAAGCTAATAGCGTTTACCTTAAATTTCAGGAGCTATATAAATAGGTATGCTAATAAGAACTTTAGTTTAGATAAGGGAATATTATAGTTATAAAAGGCGCGGAATATTACCTTAAAGTATTAAAGGTATTCCTTAGCTATATCGAAGTAAATAATAATATTATCGATATAGGCCGCCGTGTATTTTTAGTATTTACGGAGAACGTTATTAATAAGTCTTTAAATATATACTAAGGAGTTTTTAAAGCTAATAAGCGTTATTAATAATCTTTTTAGCCCGCTATAGCTTATAACTATAAACCTTTTTTAGTAGTTTTAGTAAACTAAGAACTAATAAAAAAACGATTATATGTTTACCGTATTAATAAACTTCTTTCCTTAAAAGCTTTTAATTATATCCCTTTAAAGGGGCATTATATAAGCGTTTAAGGTAATAATAGCGTTAATTCTTTATAAGTTTACGACTATTTATCCCTTTTCTTTTTTATTTACTCTTTCTTATACTATAAATACTAGCGCCGCGAATAAAGTTAGCCTATAAACCCGTTTTAATCGTTTTTATTTAGTTAGCTAACTAAATATCGTATTTACTACTTTCTTATCCTTATTACTTAATAAGTATAATCTTAATATAACCTATTAGTATTGCTATCCTTTTATTAAGGGAATATATATATATTTAGATTTATTTATATTTACTACTCCTTTATCCTTTTAAAAGCGGGGAAACGATTAAAGGATATCTTAAACCTTTAATATATATTTTAAGTTCTTAGTATAGATCCGAATGCCTTTATTAATAGTAAGTTTAGGTAAGTCTTTACTTTAGCCGGTTTTAAGCTTATAGTTTACTATAAGATCTTTTTATAAGAAGTCTTTAAAAAGGTCTATTTTATCCGGACTTTTTATAAAGACTTCCGCTAAAGGAGTAGTAGTATTAACCTCCTTATATAGCTAAAACTACTTATCGAGGTCTATAATAATCCTTACTTTTTAGCTTTAGCGGAGTACTAATAGTTCTTATAAATAGTTTATTACTATAAAGCTTTTATAATCTTATATTATCGTTTTAGTAAGCTTAGGGTTATTAAAGAAAAATATTATATTACGCTTTAATAGCGGCGCCTAGACTTTTATAAGTAAGGCGTAGCTAAAACTAGCTAAAATCGTTATAGTAATTAAGTAAATTCCTTATTTATATATTATTAGTCTTAGCTAAACTATCTTAACTTTAGCTTTAATCCTTTTATAAGCCTTAATTTATAAGACTAATATAAAGTTAATAAGGTCTTTTTAATAAAAAACTAAAAAATCTTAGCTAAGTAATATATTAGCTACTAAGCGTTTTACTATTTAAGCGCTAATCCTTACCTTTATAACTATAAGGCTACTATTTAACTTTCTTAGTATATACGCAGTAAATTTTACTTATTTAATAGTAGCTATCCTTCTTACTTCTTAAATAAGAATTTATTAAAAGGAGTTTATAATTATATCTTTAAAGGTCTTTACTAAGTTAGCTTAAATAAAGCTTTAGTTTACCTTAATATTTACTACGCTTTATAATATAAGAATAAGGGGATAGGGCGCAGACTAATTACTACTAGTTAAGGCTAGTATTATAAACTAATTACCGCTAGTTAAGGCCGGTATTATAAACTAATTACCGCTAGTTATACTAGTATAACGGACTAATTACTATATATAAACGTATATAAGGGTTTAGAAATAGTAAAAAGCTTATCTATTCTTTAAGGTATAGCTAGCTACTTTATACTTAGTTTTTTAAGCTAATTTTAAAGATCTTTAACTATACTATCTTTTTATTTATTATTAGTATATAGATAAACCGTAGATATCCTTATAAAATCGCTTAATAAACTAAGTATAAGCCCGGTTAAAAATACTATAAATTATAATTAAGGAAATCCTTTAAATATCCTTAGATATCCCTTAAAAGTTATAGTAAAGTTTATATTATATCTTCTAAGGTGCTTTCATAGTTAAAAATAAGTCGAACTATAGTTAAGATATCCCGCGGAAATCCTTAAATATCTCTTAAAGATACTAGCAAAATCCACTTAGTAGTTTTTATAGTATCTTTTATAGTTAAAGATATTATAAACTATAGTTAAGTAAGCTTTTAAGCCTTTATAATTATATCTTTTAAACCTTAGCGGGGTTTAACTAGTAATATTCGTTATATCTCTTTAAGTAAGTCTTTATAGTATATACTTTAAGCGTTTTTATTATAAGGTTTTATAAAGCTCCTTAAGAGTAAAGTAAGGAGTCTAAGTATAGCCGTTTAAATTCCGTAATAACTCCCTTAAGTAAGAAAGAAAAGCTAATATCTTTATTAGTTTAAAGTAAAAATAAAGTAAAGAGGGCGCTAAGTAATAGCTTTATAATAGCGTCTTTATACTATATTAATAATACGCCGTCCTTATTTTTTTAATAGTTTTTTTTAGCTTATCTAGCTAATAGTAGCGAAGTAGCTTAAAATCTTTAATAGGCGGCTTTTATTATAAATCCTTACCTCTTATTTAGTTATATATCTCTATCTTTATTAAGGCGATTAGTATATTTAGCTAAAACTTATAGTAAAGTTTTCCGACTCTTTTTTAAAGCGTGCGTCTAGGTACTTATTAAGCAATAAAGAGTCTCCGCGCTAAGGAATATTTAAATTCCTTAGCAAGATACGTTATAAGAAACTAGCTTTATTTAAGCCTTATTTTATATTATTATCTTACTTACCCTCTATACTATTTTTAATCCTCCGCTAAATTTCGTATATTACTTACTAGCTTTATAAGCCGCTTATAAGCGAGATATTATATTTTACTTACTACCGCTATTATAGTAATCCCTTGCTTTTTATCGCTAGGCTTTCCGACTTATTATTCTTTTTATACGGCGCTATTACTTATACCTTTCCGCTAACTAACTTACGTTTAGTTACTAAAAAAGTATTAAGGTAAAGGTAAGCCGTCCCGCTAATATTAATAAGTATATTTAGTACTAAGGTATTAAATATTTATATTCCCGCTTAAAAGCGGGTAATAAGGTCCTTAATAGCCTTAGTACTTAACTCCTTACTTTTAACGTTTTAAATATACTTAATAGTTTTAAAGAAACTTTTTATAAAAAGGGCCTTAAAAGTAAGAATATAAAGCATATAGTTAGTACGGCCGATAAGGCGGATATCGAAGCTTAAGAATTTTATTGCTTAAGTTAAAGTTAAGTCGCGTTTAAACTCTTCGCGGGCTTATAAGTAAATCTTAGCGTAATTTATAACTAAGCGGAAACTCTTAATTATTATAATCTTATCGTTAAAGTATAAGCCCGTAAAGCTAGGCTTATTAAGGATTATATTAATTATTACTAGCAGCTCTTATAAAATCGGGCGGCGGAATATATTGCGAGGCTAGTTATCGCTATCTTCTTTAGTTAAAAAAGGATAGCGGATAGACTATAATAAAGCGCTTATATACCTTTATATAGCCGGGCTAAGCATAGCGGCGGGTAAAAAGAGCGTTTGCTAAGCGGGACTAAATAAGTCCTTTAAGCTTATAGCGGCTATAGGCTAAAAAGGGGATTTTTTAGCGCGGGCTAGACTATATATAAAGCGAGATAAGGTTTTAGCTATAATAGCTTAAAACGCCGCTATAAATCTAGCTAAAAACTAGTTAAGCTAAGCCTTAAATATATAGTTAAGGATAGCGCGGATATTGTTTTAGTTATTTAGCTAAAGTAGGTTTCCGCTAACTATAGCGGCTACTATAGATTTTAACACTATAGCGAGGTTAGCTAACTTAAGGGCGTTAAGTATCGGTTAATTATTTTATTAATAAAGATTTTTAACTATACCTTATAAAAATATATAGGCGGCGGGGGCTTTTAAATAATAAGAGCTAAGCGGGAGGTATAGCTAAGTTACTACGAAACCGGCTATTTAAACCACGCTATAGTATAAGGCTAAGAGGTAAGTTATTTAAGTTAAGTATTTAAAGAGGGTAGTATAGGCCGTCTTTTATAAGGCCGTAATTTAAGTTAAATCTATCGGCTTAAGCGCGGCTATAAAAAGCGGCGTAGGTTTATACGGAAGCTTAAACTTAAAGGTTTTAACTTTCGCTAAAGGACTTAAGGCTATAGAGAATAGCCGCCTCGTTTTTATAAAGCTTAAGCATTTACTTATATCCTTTATATTAAAAGCGTAGGGGCTTATAAAAAAGCGGGCTAAAAAAGTAGTTATAAAATAGCTAGTCTTAGCTATAAAAGATATTAAATAATAAAAAGACTTAAAAAAAAAGTATAAGGATTATAAGCTTAAGGTAAAGAAGGTTATATATATAAGAGTATATAAGGCATAGCGGGCTATAGCTAGCGGTAAAGGGAAATATTATTATAAAAAAAAGGAAAGGAGAGAGGGCGGGTAGCGGAGAGAATTTAAATAAGTATATTATAAAGTTAAAAAGGCCTTATTACTTAAGGTAAACAGCGGTATATTATTATTAAAATAACTAATTACCTTAAGCGTAGTAATTTATAGTTTCTTATAACTTATAATAGCTTTTAAGTCTTATACGTAGGCCTAACTACTTTAATTCTCTTTATTAAAAAGTTTCGTATTAAGTTATAAAGGCCGCGTATTATACTTTTATTTAAACTACTTAAGTAGCTAACTCCTTTTATGCTTTTTCGAAGGCTTTTTTAATCTTTAGCGAGAAGACTGCTTTTTTATTTACTTATAAGTTATAGCTACTTAGCTAGCCTTTTTAAGCTATAAAAAACTCCTTTTTTAGCTTTCCGCCGCTTTTCTTTATTATATAGCTTTATAGGATTTGTTTTACTTCTTACTTATTTAAGTAAGGTATTTTTTTATCTTAAACTAAGCTTAAGCGTATAGCTAGCTTATCCGCTAAGTATAGTTATGCTATTAAAACGACTAGATAGATATTAAGGGACCTTTTTATATTTAGCCGGTATATAAGCTATTTTACTTTAGCGGTAACTTTAAATAGCTTAATATATCTTTTTTAAAGCTTTGCTAGTTTATTATCCGCGATATAATAGCCCTTACTAAGCTAAAGCTAGACTTAATCGCTAGGCTTAAATTTTTATAAGCGGTATTTCTTATTATATTTATCTTTTATAGCGGCTTAAGTATAAGCGATAGCTAACTTAGCTTCTTTTTATAAGACCTCTTAGTTTTATAAGTATAAGTAGTTATTAAAATACTAAAGGCTATTATTTATTCTTATCTTAATAATAAGCTTATTAAGGGCTATATAAATTACTAAGAAGAAAGAGTTATTAAAGCTAAACTAAAAGGCAATTCGTATATTAGTTTAGTATAAGTCTAGGAAATTAGCGGTAAAAAATCGTAGCGCGACTTTTATAATTTAGTTTCGCCTTTTAAATAAGCTATTAGTTTAAAGGTACTAAGCAGTAAATATAAGAAGCTTTAATCTAAAGGCTTGCTATAAGGTCTGCTAAAATACTAAGGTAAACTTTATATCCCGGTTAAAGATTATCCCCTTTAAAATCCTTTAATTAGCGCGGAGTAACTTAGTATATAACGCTTATACTTAATCTTCTACTATAAACTAGTTATTACTTAAAATAAGGAGATATAGTTTTAAGAATTTATTAGTTATAGTTAGTAAGATATTAAAGAAGTTCTTTATAGGATCTTTTTATAAGGATTATTTAGCTTAAACTACTAAGAGCTTAGTAATAAAGTTTATCGCTATTATATAGTATAAAACTAAGGGGCTTTAAATTAAGATAAGCTATTTTAGCGTCTTACTTTAATTAGTTTAATTATAGTAATAAGTATCGTAGCCGTCTATAACCTCGTTTATATATTTACTAAGCTATAAGATTAAGAAGCTCTTAAATAGATTTTACTATATATAAGTATAGCTAGTATAAAAATATTTAGCATAAGTATCTTTAACGATCTTTTTAGTATAAGTCTTAAGGATATATAGTCTCCGGCGTTTATCGTTCTCTATAAAGTATAGTAACCTTTATAACTAAAGGAATAAGAGTTTAAGGATACTATCCTTATCGCTAAGCTACGCTATAATCTTTATATACTATATATCCTTTATATATCCGTCGATTATTTTTTAGCGGAGCGGCAATTCGATTAATACTTCCGTATAAAGGAATATATAGTCTATTATCTTATCTTCTTAAATACTTTTTAATTCCCTTTCTTAGTTTAAGGATACCGGCTTATTGTCTTAGTATAGTAAATATAAAAGAGCGTTTAGTATAATATTTTAACGCTTAAGATATAGTATACCTTAAGCGGGAATTAGCTTAAGTATTAAGATATAAAGATTAGTTTATCGTTAGATTTTATATTAATAAAGAATAAGGATTTTTAATATATATTTTTATAAGTACTTATATAGTTAGTAAATACGATTACTTATAGCATTTTTATAAATAGTACTATAGTGCATAACTTACGGACTACTTATACTAAACCGGCTACTTTAAGTTCTATAAGCTAATGTTAAAGTTCTCCGCTTTAAAAAGCGCGGCTTAAGTAAATAATAAGCTAAACCTTAGCTTAAGCTAATAGCGTCTTTTTATTCTATTTCGTGCCTTTTTTTAAGTAAAAAGCTATAGCCGCTACTCTATATTCTTAGGATATATTAATTTAGATAAATAGTTATTAAGCGGGGTCGAAGTAGTAAATCGTTTAAGGCTTCGTAGGGTTTTTAGTTAAAATCGTAAAGGGCTCTTTTTCTTTTAAAGTAAGCTAAAAAGCGGCTTTCGCGGTATATTAAGCCCGTCCTTAGCCCCTTAAGGGGACTCCTTCTTCTTATCTTACTTAAAGTAGCTCCGTCTTTTTTTTTTATAAGACGTTAACTTCCTTAGCGAAATACGGGACTATATAGCGTAGCTACTAAGTAAGGCCGATTTATTTCTTAAGCTATTAAAGGTTTTTTAAGAACGCGATATCCTTTAAGGCTTATACGCGTTTATTTATATTTATTAAGCTAATAGCGTTTACTTTAAATCTAAAGAGTTATATAGATAAGTATATTAAGAAGGACTTTAGTCCGGATAAGGTAATATTATAGTTATAAAAAGCGCGGAATATAGCCTTTAAATATTAAAGGTATTCTTCGGCTATATTAAAGTAAATAATAATATCGTTAATATAGGCCGCCGCGTATTTTTAGTATTTATAAAGGACGTTATTAATAAATCTTTAAACGTATACTAAAGAGTTCTTAAAGCCTATAGGTATTATTAATAATATTTTTAGCCCGCGATAGCTTATAACTATAAACCTTTTTTAGTAGTCTAAGTAATTTAAAAACTAATAGAAAAACGATTATACGTTTACTATATTAATAAACTTTTTTCCTTAAAGGCGTTTAATTATATTGCTTTAAAAAGGCATTAAGTAAGCATTTAAGGTAATAACGGTATTAATCCTTTATAAGTTTATAACTACTTATACCTTTTCTTTTTTATTTACCGTCTTTTATACTATAAATACTAGCGCCGCGAATAGAATTAGCCTATAAACTTATTTTAATCGGCTTTATATAGTTAGCTAGCTAAATATTATATTTACTACCTTTTTATCCTTATTACTTAATAAGTATAATCTTAATATAACTTATTAGTATTACTATTCTTTTATTAAAGGAATATATATATATTCGGATTTATCTATATATATTACTCCCTTATCCTTTTAAAAGCGGGGAAACAATTAAAGGATATCTTAGACTTTTAAGATATATTTTAAGTCCTTAGCGTAAATCCGGATACCCTTAATAGTAATAAGTTTAAGTAAGTCCTTAGTTCGGCCGATTTTAAGCTTATAGTTTGCTATAAGATCTTTTTATAGGAAGTCCTTAATAAGGTTTATTTTATCCGGATTCTTTATAAGGGCTTTTACTAAGGGAGTAGTAGTATCGACCTCCTTATATAACTAAAACTGCTTATTAAGGTTTATAATTATCCTTAATATTTAGCTTTAGCGGAGTATTAATAGTTCTTTAAAATAGTTTATTGTTATAAAGCTTTTATAATCTTATATTATCATCTAGGCGAGCTTAAAGTCGTTAAGGAAAAATATTATATTACGCCTTAATGGCGGCGCTTAGACCTATATAAGTAAGGCGTAGCTAGAACTAGCTAAAATCGTTATAATAACTAAGTAAATTACCTATTTATATATTACTAGTCTTAGCCGAACTATCTTAACTTCGGCTTCGATCCTTTTATAAGCTTTAATTTATAAGACCGATATAAGGTTAATAAGGTCCCTTTAATAAAGAACTAAAAAGTCTTAGCTAAGTAATATATTAGCCGCTAAGTATTTTACTATTTAGGTGCCGATCTTTACTTTTATAATTATAAAGCTACTATTTAGCCTTTTTAGTATATACGTAGTAAATTCTACTTATTTAACGGTAGCTATCCTTTTTACTCTTTAAATAAGAATTCGTTAAAAGGAGTTTATAATTATATCTTAAAAGGTCTTTACTAAGTTAGCTTAAATAAAGCTTTAGTTTACCTTAATATCTATATAAGCTTTAATACTTATTCCGGGCTTTTTTTTATAGACTAGTAAGCGTATATAAGTAAATCGTAACGGCCTATTAAAGTTTAATAGCTAAATATTAAAGGAAGCCTTAACTATCTAAACGCTTTATAGCTTTTAAATAACTACTTATTATACTAAACTACGTCTTTATATAGCAACGTCTTAGTTAAGGTTAAGGGGGTGTTTATCTTTAACGTATTAGTAAAGCTTATTTTTTAAAGGGAATACTTCGCCGTAAAATCTATATACTTTATCGGCCTCTTAAACTAAGTTTACTATAGTATAGATTGCGGTTTTCTTTAAGCTTTTATCGGTATTTAACTAAGCTCCTTTTATTTCGTACTCTTTATCCTTTAAATAGTTATTAGTTTTTACTATAGTTCCTTCTTTAATTATAAGGTATACTTATTTTAGCTTTAGTATTAGCGAGCGTATAGTCTTAAAAGTTCTTTTTTTTTAAGCTAAAGGACCTTAGCTTATATTCTTAACTATTTAAATAGGTTTCTCCTTTAACTTAGTAAGCGCTATAAGGCTTATAGTATATCCGCTTTTATTAAGCGGTTTAAAAATATAACTTATAGCCTTAGCAAGCTCTTAATAAATAGCTAGGGCGTCTTAAACTATTCTTTAAGTATATATAAAGTATAGCTAGTCGGCCCTTACCTTTTTATAAGTTAAACCTATTTCTTTTATACTAATAAGTACTTTTAAGATCCTTAAATATATTTAACTTATAGCTAAGGAAGAATCTCCTTATATTTATTAATCTATCTATTAATATCCTTATTTCTTATTAAACGTTATAAAGATTCTTAAAAATAAATATTTAGCTTTTAGTAAATTATTATAGTTAAGTAGTCTAGCTAATAAAGCGCGGCCTTAGCTTTATATCGTAAGCGAGATATTTAAAACTTAAAGTTAGATCTTATTACTATATCTTTAATAGTTAAGTGCTTTTTATTAAGTGCTTATATTGCTATATTTAAGCGGATTCTAAACCGTTTTTATAAAGTAAAGATTTATCGGCTTAGTTTAATGCTAAGCTTGCTAAGTTCTTCTTATTATAATTCCGAAAAGTCCTTAAAATACTATTCCGCTATACTTCCTTAAAGGAATAAGGGCAATTAAATAGCTAATTCGTCTATATAGGCCTAACTTTTACTAGCATTTTCGCGGATAAAGTTAATAAAACGGTTTACTTTTTAAAACGTACTAGCTTTATTATCTTTTTAAACTTCGTTAAAAGATACTTTTAAAGGTCTTAATAAGTTAAATCTCTTTCTATCTTTAGCTTATAGTTAAGGTTTTTATTAAGGCTTTATAAGCGCGTTTTCTTTTCTTAGTACTTAAAAAAGACTAAAGAATTATTTATTAAATATTACTACTATTCTTATTAAGGGGCTTAAAGCTATACTTAGTTTTAATATCTACGCGCTAAGTATAAATAAGTTTAGCTTATAAAGGGTATTACTTACCGCGTCTTTATTACTTATTATTAAGGTCTTAGTCTTAATACTCTTATTAAGCGCTTAACTTTTTATTTTATATACGTCTTAAAATCTAGGACGCCGCGGGGCCCTTAGTATAAAAGGCTCGTTTTTATTAATTAAGAGTCCCGAAAATGCCTTAATTAGCGCGGCTATAGTAAATAAGGCTAAATAGTAATATTAAACTAAGAAACTGCTAAGTATCTTTTAAAGTAGATTTTCGGTTAAGGCCCGGAAGCTAAATTCTATTAATAGTACGCGGTAAAAATATCCGCTAAGCTTATTTTCTTAAGGAAAAAGTAACTTTATTATAAGCTCGATCCGGAAGGTATTTAGCGGGTAAGGAGCTAAATAGTTTTAAGGTTAGCTTATCCTTATTTTTTCTATTTAAAAGATAATTAATCCGTTTAAGTAATACTAAATTTAGTTTACTTAATTATATAAGTTTTATTGTTTTATAGTTTATCCTTTATTAGTATTTTAAAAGTAGATTACTTTTTAAAGAGTAATAGTATTAGCTTAGCTAAGCGGGACTCGTTTTACGTCTTATTTAGCTTTATAAGCTATCGCGGTATAATACTTTAAAAAAAGGTAAAGGAGATTATTAAACCGGTATGCTTAATAAGCCGCGGCCTTTTCCGCTTTTACGGCCTACTTATCTTAAAGTTTTATTATAAGCGCGTTAAGGAAGAGGTACTTATTATTAAGGTTAAACTTAAAGGCTAATAAAAGCTTCTTACTAAAGAAAATATTATTTAATATCTAACTTCTTATAAGATAAGTACTTAATCGTGCGATATAGTTACTTTTAGCTTAGCGGATATTTAATAGATTTCTAATAAAATAAGTAAGAATTACTACTATTTACTATGCTTTATAGTATAAGGATAAAGGGATAAAGCGTAAACTAATTACCGCTAATTAAAGCTAGTATTATAAACTAATTACTACTAATTAAAGCTAATACTATAAACTAATTACTACTAGTTAAGCTAGTATAATAAACTAATTACTATATATAAATATATATAGGGGTTTAGAAATAGTAAAAACCTTATTTATTTTTTAAGGTATAGCTAGCTACTTTATACTTAGTTCTTAAAGCAAATTTTAAAGATCTTTAACTATATTATCTTTTTATTTATCGTTAGTATATAGATAAACTATAAATATCCTTATAAAATCGCTTAATAAACTAAGTATAAGCTTAGTTAAAAATTCTATAAACTATAATTAAGGAAATCCTTTAAATATCTTTAAATATCCTTTAAAAATCGCGGTAAAGTTTATCTTATATCTTCTAAGGTGCTTTTATAGTTAAAAGCAAGTCGAACTATAGTTAGGATATCCTACGGAAATCCTTAGATATTCTTTAAAGATATTAACGGAATCCGCTTAATAGTTTTTATAGTATCTTTTATAGTTAGAGATATTATAAACTATAGTTAAGTAAGCTCTTAAGCTTTTATAGTTATATCTTAAAAATTTAAAAACCTTAATAAGGTCCGATTAGTAATATTTATTATATCTCTTTAAGCGAGCTTTTATAGTGCGTGCTTTAAGCGTTCTTATTATAAGGTTCTATAAGGCTCCTTAAAAGTAAAGTAAGGAGTTTAAGTATAGCCGTTTAGATTTTATAATAATATCTATATAAGCTTTAATACTTATCTTAAGCCCTTTTTTTCTATAAACTAATAAGCGTATATAAGTAAATTATAACGGTCTATTAAGGCTTAATAGTTAGATATTAAAAGAAGCCTTAACTATTTAAATACTTTATAGTTTTTAGATAATTACTTACTATACTAAGCTATATCTTTATATAGTAACGTTTTAGCTAAAGTTAAGGGAGTATTTATCTTTAACGGATTAATAAAGCTTATTCTTTAAGGGGAATGCTTTATTATAAAATCTATATACTTTATTAGCCTCTTAAACTAAGTTTACTATAGTATAAATTACGGTTTCCTTTAAGCTTTTATTAGTATTTATCTAAGCTTCTTTTATATTATACTTTTTATCCTTTAAATAGTCGTTAGCCTTTACTATAGTTCTTTCTTTAGTTATAAGGTATTCTTACTTTAGTTTTAGTATTAGTAAGCGTATAATCTTAAAGGTTCCTTTTTTCTTAAGCCGGAGGACCTTAGCTTATATTCTTAGCTATTTAAATAGGTTTCTCCCTTAACTTAGCGAGCGCTATAAGGCTTATAGTATATCCGCCTTTACTAAGCGGTTTAAAAACATAACCCGTAGCCTTAGCGAGCCCTTAATAAATAGCTAAGGCGTTTAAGACTATCCTTTAAGTATATATAGCGTATAGCTAATTAGCCCTTACCTTTTTATAGGTTAAACTTATTTCTTTCGCGTGCTTTTTAGATCCTTAAGTATATTTAACTTAAAGCTAAAAAAGAATTTCCTTATATTTGTTAATCTATTTATTAATATCCTCGTTTCTTATTAAGTATTATAAGGATTCTTATAAATAGATATTTAGCTTTTAGTAAGTTTCTATAGTTAAGTAGTTTAGCTAATAAAGCGCGGCTTTAGCTTTATATTATAAGCGCGATATCTAAGACTTAAAGTTAGACTTTATTACTATATCTTTAATAGTAAAGTGCTCTTTATTAAGTGCTTATATCGCTATATCTTAGCGGATTTTAAACCGTTTTTATAAATTAAAGATTTATTAGCTTAGTTTTATACTAAGCTCGCTAAGATTTTTTTATTATAGTTTTAAGAGGTCTTTAAAATACTATTTTACTATACTTCCTTAAAAGAAAGAGGGCAAATAAATAGCTAATTTATCTATATAGGCCTTGCCGTTACTAGCATTTCGGTAAATAAAGTTAATTAAACAGTCTACTTCTTAAAACGTATTAGCTTTATTATCTTCTTAAACTTTATTAAAGGATACTTTTAATAGTCTTAATAAGTTAAATCTCCTTATATCCTTAGCTTATAGTTAAGGTTTTTCTTAAGGTTTAGTAAGCGTATCTTCTTCTTTTAGTACTTAAAGGAGAATCACTACTATTTTTATTAAAGGGCTTAAGGCTATACTTAGTCTTAGTATCTATATACTAAGTATAGATAGGTTTAGCTTATTAAAAGTATCGCTTACTATATCTTTATTGCTTATTATTAAAGTCTTAGTCTTAATACTATCGCTAAGCGCTTAACCTTTTATCTTATACGTATCTTAAAATCTAATATACTATAAGGCCTTAAGTATAAGAAGCTTATTTTTATTAATTAAAAGTCTTAAAAATACCTTAATTAGTGCGGCTATAGCGGATAAGGCTAAATAGTAATACTAAACTAAGAAACTACTAAGTATCCTTTAAAGCGGATTTTTAATTAAGGCTTATAGACTAAACTTTATTAATAGTTTATAGTAAAAATATCTACTAAGCTTATCGTTTTAAGGAAAGAGTAACTTTATTATAGGCTTAATTTAAAAAGTATTTAGCGGGTAAAGAGCTAAATAGTTTTAAAGTTAGCTTATCCTTACCTTTTTTATTTAAAGGATAATCGATTTATCTAAGTAGTACTAAATTTAGTTTACTTAATTATATAGGTTTTATCGTTTTATAGCTTATCCTTTATTAGTATTTTAAAAGCGGATTGCCTTTAAAAAGGTAGTAGTCTTAGCTTAGCTAAGTAAGACTTATTTTACGTCTTATTTAGCTTTATAAGCTATTATAGTATAATACCTTAAAAAAGGGTAAAGGAGATTATTAAACTAATATACTTAATAAGCCGCGGCTTTTTCTATATTTTTAGCCTACTTATCTTAAAGTTTTATTATAAGCGCGTTAAGGAATAGGTGCTTATTATTAAGGTTAAACTTAAAGGCTAATAAGAGCCTTTTATTAAAGAAAATATCGTTTAGTATCTAACTTCCTATAAAATTAGTATTTAATCGTATAATATAGTTACTTTTAGCTTAGCGGATATTTAAAGGATTTCTATTTAGATAAGTAAGAATTATAACTATTTACTATGCTTTATAATATAAGGATAAGGGAATAAAGTGCGGACTAATTACCGCTAGTTAAGGCCGGTATTATAAACTAATTACTGCTAGTTAAAGCTAGAACTCTAAATTAATTACCGCTAGTTAAGCTAATATAATAAACTAATTACTATAGATAAATGTATATAAAGGTTTAAAAATAGTAAAAAGCTTATCTTTTCTTTAAAGTATAGCTAGCTACTTTATACTTAGGTATTTAAGCTAATTTTAAGGATCTTTAACTATACTATTCTTTTATTTATTATTAGTATATAAGTAAACTATAAATATCCTTATAAAATTACTTAATAAACTAAGTATAGGCTTAATTAAAAATACTATTAACTATAATTAAGGAAATCCCTTAAATATCCTTAGATATCCTTTAAAAATTGCAGTAAAGTTTATCTTATATCTTTTAAGGTGCTTTTATAGTTAGAAATAAGCCGAACTATAGTTAGGATATCCCGTAAAAATCCTTAGATATCCTTTAAAGATACCGGCGGAATCCGCTTAGTGGTTTTTATAGTATTTTTTATAGTTAAAGATATTATAAACTATAGTCGGATAAGCTTTTAAGCCTTTATAGTACGTGCTTTAAGCGTTCCCGTTATAAGGTTTTATAAGGCTCCTTAAAAGTAAAGTAAGGAGTTTAGTTATAGCTATTAAAATTCTATAATACTTTAGCCCGCTATACCTTACTTACTTTTATATATATAGCTTTTTTTACTTTAAGTTTATAATCCTTATACTTTTATTTTAAGTCTTTTTATTATTTAACGTGTTTTATAGCTAAGACTAGCTATTTTATAATTACTTTTTTAGCTTACCTTTATATAAGCCTTTATGCTTTTAATATAGGGAATATAAGGAAGCGCTTAAGCTATATAAAAATAAAGCGGCTATACTTTATAGCTTTAAGCCTTTTAGTAAGAGCTAAAACCTTTAAGTTTAAGCCTTTATATAAACCTACGCCACTTTTTATAACCGCGCTTAAGCTAATAAGCTTAACTTAGATTATAGTACTATAAAAGATAGCTTATACTACCCTCTTTAAACGCTTAACTTTAACGACTTACCCCTTAGCTTTATACCGCCACGTAGTTTAAATAGCTACTTTTATAGTAACTTAGCTATACCTCTTACTTAGCTTTTATAACTTAAAAGCCCTTACCGCCTATATATTTTTTAACGTATAGCTAGAAACCTTTATTAATAAAATAACTAGCTAATACTTAACGCTCTTAAGCTAGCTAACCTTATTATAGTCTTAAGATTTATAATAGCTATTATAATTAGTAGAAACTTACTTAAATAAAATAATAATTAAGGAGCAAATAAGTATAGAAGAGGGCAGGCGTATAGCTATAAGTAAGGGGATTATAAAGATATAAAGAGTGTGCGAAAAGGTAAAGAAATAAGTAAGATATGTATATATAAGGTTAATAATCCATTTAAGGTAAAGGAGGGACTAAGGCCACCTTATATAGACAATTCCTAAGCTATAAGTAACTTAAGTGATTTAGAAAAGAGCCCCCTTCTTAGACTAGTTATGTATAGTAGGCTAATAGCTGTTATTAAGTTAATATTATATTTATAAGCCTAGGGATTAATTCCACAAGGAATACGAGGTAGCGTAGCGACTTAGCACGGATTATACATATAGTCTCTATACACACCTCTTTTTAATCTGCTTATACCTTGCTTATATATACGTGAAAAAATATAGGAAAATATATATAGTCTGTAGAATTATAAAGCGGGTTTAATATATATTTCAGCGTATTTATATCGCGTGTTATTTATGCTATATTTAGCCTATAGGCTGCGGGACAGTATATTTTACTCCTATATAGCCTCCTTTAAAAGGTAATTATAACTAAAACAATATCCGCGCTATCCTTAACTATATATTTAAGGCCTAGCTTAATTAGTTTATAGCTAGGTTTATAATAGCGTTTTAAGCTATTATAATAAAAACTCTATCTTGCTTTATATATAGTTTAGCCTATATAATAAAGTCCCCCTCTTAGCTTATAGCTATTATAAGCCTTAAGGACCCTTTTAGTCCCGCTTAGCGTACGCTTTTCCTTTTAGCCGCTATGCTTAGCTTAGATATATAAAGCCGTATAAGCGCTTTATTATAGTTTATCCGCCGCCCCTCTTTATTTAAAGTAAATAGTAATAACTAAGCTCGCAATATATTTTGTCGCTTAATTTTATAAAAGCTATTAATAGTAATTAATACGATCCTTAATAGGCCTAGCTTTATAAGATTATATTTTAGCGATAAGATTATAATAATTAGGAGTTTCCGCTTAGCTATAAACTATGCTAAGTTTAACTTATAGGTCTGCGAGGAATCTAAGCGCGACTTAACTTTATTTTAAGCGATAAAGTTCTTAAGGTTTAATATCCGCTTTATTAGCTATACTAACTACGCACTTTATATTCTAACCTTTAAGGCCTTTTTTATAAAGAGGTTCTTTAAGACTATTAAATATACTTAGAACCTTAAAAGTAAGAAATAAAGTATTAAGGCTATTAAGGACCTTATTTCCCACTTTTAAGTAGGAATATAAACGTTTAATACCTTAATATTAACTATTCTTATTACTATTTGCAAAATAACTTAGCTTTAACTTAATACCTTTTTAGTAGCTAAATACGTATTAGTTAGCGGAAAGACGTAAATAATAGCGCTATTTAAAAAAATAAGAAGTTAAAGAGTTTAGCGATAAAGAGCGGGGGATAGCTATAATAGTAATAATACGTAAGGTATAATATCTTACTTATAAGCGGCTTATAAAGCTAGTAAGTAGTATAAAGAAATTAGTAAGAGATTAAAAATAGCGTAAAAAGTAAGTAAGATAATAATACAAGATAAGGCTTAAATAAGCTAATCTTTTATAATATATCCCGCTATAAAAAGAGGAATATTTCTTAGCGTAAATACTTTTTACTATTTAATTAACGCTAAAATATACGCTTAAAAAGAGTTAAAAACCTTATTACGAACTTTAGCTAAATATACTAATCGCCTTAATAAAATAAAAAGTATATAGCTTAATAAGTAGTAAAAACTTATAATAAAGACATTAACTTATTATCTTAAGCTACTAAACTGCTATTAGCTAAATAGGCCGAAAAAGCTAGTAAAAGGATAAAGATAGTATACTATTAATATAGCGTAAAAACGTCACTATAAAGCTATTACTTAGCGCCCCTTTTACTTAATTTTTACTTAAAACCGATAAGGATATTAGCTTTTCTTTTTTACTTAAAGAAGTTATTATAGAATTTAAATAGCTACGCTTAGACTCCTTACTTTACTTTTAAGGAGCTTTATAAAACCTTATAGCGAGAACGCTTAAAGCACGCACTATAAAGGCTCGCTTAAAGAAACGCGATAAATATTACTAGTTAGACCCCGCTAAGGTTTTTAAGATATAACTATAAATACTTTAGAGCTTATTTAATTATAGTTTATAACGCTTTTAACTATAAAAGATACTATAAAAACTACTAAACGGATTCTATTAATACTTTTAAGGGATATTTAAGGATTTCCACGGGATATCTTAATTATAGTTTAGCCCGTTTTTAATTAAAGAAGCACCTTAAAAGATATAAGAGAGACTTTACCGCGATTTTTAAGGGATATTAAAGGATATTTAGAGGATTTCTCTAACTATAGTTTATAGTATTTCTAACTAAGCTTATACTTAGTTTATTAAGTAATTTTATAAGGATATCTATGGTTTATTTATATATTAAAAATAGATAGTAGGATAATATAGTTAAAAACTCTTAAAATTAGCTTAAAAGACTAAGTATAAAATAGCTAGCTATGTCCTAAAGAAAAGATAAGCTTTTTATTATTTATAAACCTTTATATATATTTACGTATAGTAATTAGTTTATTATACCGGCCTTACTAGCGGTAATTAGTTTATAGTACTAGCTTTAACTAGTAGTAATTAGTTTATAGTATTAGCCTTAATTAATAGTAATTAGTCCGCGCTTTATCCCCTTATCTTTACGCTATAAAGCATAGTATTTTCTAGATATCCGTGCTTATTAAATATATAAGTAAAAATCTAAGCTAAAGGTAAAAGTTAAGTAGTTACTAAATTTTAAGGCGTATAATTAAAAAAGAAAGTCTTCTTTTTAAATAAGGATTTTTATTTTGCTTTTTTAGCTTCTTTATATTCTTTACTAAAATAGTACGTTGCTAAGTCTAACTATAATTAAGGGAGTAGTAGTAAATCTTTACTATATATCTTCTCTTTTTAAAAAGTAATAAAAAAAGCGTTAAATATAGCTTATAAAAGTTATAAGAATAGAGTGCTAAAGCAGTAAAAGCAGTATAATTCCCTTTAAATTAAGAAGCTTAAAAGGGCTAAGAGTAAAGCTTATATAAATCTTATATATCCTCTTAGTCTTTTAGTATATCTTCTGCTATAAGAATATTAATTATGCTATTAAAATTCATACTTTAAAGCGGGCGGCTTAAAAGCTTGATTTAAAGGATATTATATAATATGTTTTTATTTAAGAAATTATTCCTTAAAAGCGCCTCTTTAAGGCTCTTTTAAAGTATGTTTTGCGTATTTATAGCATTAAGGTCCGGCAAAGAATTGAAAGTCGGAAGCTATATATTAATAAAAGAATTTGACTTTATTATTTTTATCGCGTCTTACAATTAAAATTCGGTACTTAAAAAATCGTCCTACGCAGTATTATTATAATTTATAATATATAGTTAAAATACGTATTTCTTAATTAATACGGGGTTCTATATAAGTACCGTCTTTATAAAGAAAGACTACTTGTTAAAAGTAACGTTTTATACCCTTTAAACCTCTTATCTAAAAGGGATAAAAATTCGATAGATATTAGCAAAGTCGTAGCTAATTAAGAAGCCGACTTCGATATATTCTTTAAGCTTAAAGTCTCTTTTTACAGTATTCTTAATAGCCTTTATTATTAAAAGATAAGCTTTATAGCTATATGTATAAATAGTAAAAAAATTAAGGGAAAAAGAGGGAATTCCCTTACTATTCTCTATAAGCTAGGTTTATAGTTTCCTAGTAAAATAGATTTAAAGACCTTTAGGAGTCCTTTAAGATGTCTTATTATAAAAGAAAGTAGCCGTTTTTTTAGATTTCCGGCGAAAAGGTAATTAGTAAATTCGAGGAAATTCGCATTATATAGGCTTTTTAGGAAATTACCCCCTTAGCACGCTCTGCAAAGCTATTTTAAGCTAATATATAAGGGGCAGAAGGTTCGTTAATAATCTTTTATTCCGTAATAAATTCTTAGTATTCTTTTTATAGGGCTTTATTGTTATCCCTATAAATTTTGCAAATAGTAAAGTTAAATTGCCTTTATTTAAAGCTTTAAAAGCTAGTAAGGTAATTAAGAAGCTCCTTTAATATTAAATTCGGAAGGGCGTAAAAGGAAATTAGGTTAGTAAAATCGTCCTTAATAAAAATAGCGACCTTCTTCTTATAATAAGAATTTAGTAGCGAAAAAAGGTTGTAAAGAATCTAATAAAAAGGCCTCGTAGCTTTTATAGCTAGTTATACTTATAGTATAATTTTCTTTACTTTCCTAAGCTTATAAGGCTCGTAGTTAAAGATAGTAAAAGACGTAAAAATAGATATACCCTTACTAAAAAAGGTTTTTTATAACGACTGCTTATTAAAGTGCCTTAGTCTCTTATACTAAAGCTAAAAAGAAGAAGAAAACGTAGTTATAGTAAGTTCTTTTTTTTCTTTTATTAAAGAAGAGAATAACGAAGATAAGAAAAAAGAAAAAAAATAAAGAAGTAATTAAGGCAAAAAGAGAAGCTGCTTTAATTTTGTTATATTTAATCACGTATTTATTATATAATAGCTACGTTTTATAGTCTTTTATAGTAAGAGTAAAAATACTGCTTATTTAAGGATTTTAGTAGATTTTTACTTATTATAATTTTAATAAAGAAGCAACGCTTATATAAAACATTAGTATAAAAGCAACGTTATTTAACTTAAATAATCCGGTTAAAATTCGTATAAAGACGGTGCTATATTTAAGGATTTAAGACTTTCTGGAGCTTACTAAAGCTAAGGGTTATATTAGTATATAATTTAAGAAGCGGTCTTAAGCGTTATAAATATACCTATCTAATCCGCAATTAAGGATAAATAAGTTTTTTAATAGGTACGTTTATATAGGTACTTATAATATAATAAGAGAGGCCGTTTTAACTGCGGCTATAGCCTATACTAATATATCTATTAAATCTAGGTTTTCCAAGGATTTAAAATCCGATTAAAAATTTGCGGATTTATATTTCTCGGCCTTATAAAGGGCGTTTTAACCGAGGCTTTATTATAAGGGATAGTAAGAAATTCGTTGATTGTTTTTTAGATTTCCTTATTTAGTTTCTAGCCGTTTAGTCGTATCTTTTCGTTATAATAAAAACAGTCTATAACCGGCTGAGGACCCGGATTAATTAACGGGCCGCGTTATGCGCGCATCTCGCGGGAGCTTTAAAGATGCGTTTTTTGAGCGAATTAAGCTGCGAGAGCACTACGTGTAGGCTGCGTGTGTAGGCTGCGTATGTGGGCGCGGGCGGGCGCGGGCATTTAGAAGATACGGGTACTTGCCAGGCGCGGGCACTATAAGTTGGTGGGGCGGGCTGGCGTTGGCACGTATCTTGAAAATGGGGCGTGTGTACGAATAGCAATATGCGTGTGTACGAATAGTAATACTCATACTCTTTTGGAGACACGGGTACCCGTGTCACAATGCGGCCCCGTGCTGAGAAATTGGCCATTTGTGGATGCGCCGAACGGGGTCCAGATGTGTGGGGTCCCGAGCGGGCAAAGGCGGTGAGGTGAGCCTCTTTGGCCCGGCAGAATCCGGCAATTTTTTCGAAATACGCCCATACCGTCGCCATCCCACGCCCACGCGACCACGGCCGACCGACGAAGACTCGAGACGTGGAGCGCATCCTATCCATTATGGTTACCAAGAGCAGCCTGCGGCTAGCGATAGCCACCGAAAAGGGAGTCGACTTCAAGAAATTAAAGCAGGCGAAAAAGGAGAAGACGGCCCTCAAACGCAAGAGGGCAGTTGCTAGGGCATCGCAAAAGACCGACGATGGTAACTTGAAAACGCAAGGGAAAGAAAAGGAAGAACAAGATGAGTGCAAAGAGGAAGAGGGAGATTACGATGGAGGCGACGACGACGAGAATGAATTTGAAGATGTTAGTCGGAACCGCATGCCATCCCGGGCATTCTATCATTATTACCTTCAGCTGACCCCCCCCCCCCCCTCTTCTTTCCCTACACACACAGCTGAATATAGACGCCGTCAATGACAGCGACACCTCTGAATCCTCCATTGAACTCGAAGAGGGGCTCGCTCGACAACCGCTTAAATCAAGACAGAAGCCAGCGGTAGACGATGAAGACGAGGAGGAAGACGAAGAGGAAGACGACGAGGACATTCCGGTATCAGACCTCGAAGACCTCGACGAGGAAGACAAGGAAGACCTCATCCCTCACACCTGCCTCACCATTAACAATACGGCTGCCCTCCAGGCTGCTCTCGATCGCATATCCATCCCTACCGACAAATCCACACCCTTTGCGTGCCACCAGACTGTCGTCGCGTCCGTCGCCACCGCCGACTCGATCCCCGATGTGTCGGATGACCTTCAGCGCGAGCTTGCCTTCTACTCCCAGTGCCTGGATGCCGTCCGCCATGGCCGCTCCAAGCTGCTCGCCGAGGGCGTACCCTTCTCGCGGCCCAAGGATTACTTTGCCGAGATGGTCAAAGAGGATGCCCACATGGAAAAGGTCAAGGCCAAGCTGGTGGAGGAGGCGACGGCTAAGAAAGCCGCCGCCGAGGCCCGCAAGCTGCGCGATCTCAAGAAGTTTGGCAAACAGGTGCAGGTGGCCAAGCTGCAGGAACGGCACAAGGCCAAGCGCGAGACTCTCGACAAGATTAAGACGCTCAAGAGAAGTGAGATCCCACCCCCTATCTGTCCTCTCCCGGTTTTTTTTTCAAGCCTGTGCGCCCCCGAAAATATGCTCACAGAACCTCCCCCCTCTGTTTAGAGCGCCAAGAATCCGGCGGTGAACTCGGCACTAACGAGGCCGACATGTTCGACGTGGGCGTCGACCGCGAAATCGCCAAGCACTCGCAGCGCGCCCCCAAGGGCGCCCTGGGCGGCGCCGCAAACTCGAAGCGCCTTAAGAAGAACGAAAAGTACGGCTTTGGCGGCAAGAAACGCCACGTCAAGTCGGGAGACGCCGTCAGTTCGGGCGATCTCTCGGGCTTCGACGCCAAACGCATGAAGGCTGCCGGCGCGAAGGGACGGGGCAAGGGCACCAAGGCGCCGCGGCCAGGTAAGGCCCGGCGCAAAGCCATGGGCCCGAGGTGAATGTCGATTCGGGTTGCAGGTGCGGCGGGTGTCACATTTGTCCGACGTAGGCTCCTTTAACGCCATTCCTCACCACGTTTTGGTTGCATCTGAGGGGAAAGGGGGACAGACTGGGCACCTCGTCGCTCGGCCGCCTTGATTGCTTTCGGGTACAATTACAACCTGCTCGCCATCGAACTATCGTTTGCTGCCCAGCGCCGCCCGTACGTAAATGAATGTTCATTTCCGCCGTCAGATCCAACGATCCTCGCGCTGACCCCAATGAGTGGCACGGGGTTCGCCCTGACTTGGCCTTGACCCATGCAAAGGGCATTAGAATCGAAGGCCTAGAATCGAAGGCATAGTCCAGCCGATGCGTTCTCATCTCAGCGCATGCCCATTTCCCAAGTGCACGATCTTCAGCTAGCAAACCAGGCCAAGAATCAAAAAGGTGCTACCCCGACACCAAGTGCAGCTTCGTAAGTCGTTGATCCATTCATCTATCAAGTAAAGGAATATGTAGTAGATTCTGTGCAGTCTCGTGTGTCCCCCCCTTGAAACCACTGAATCAACCGATATCGAGCCTCCAGACACTGCTTTACACGGGGCCCCATTCGTGATATTTTAACGAAGTAGCCAGCCCGTGATGCCGTATGTCATGGACAGCAACTGATCACAATTCGTAGGAAAGAGCCCGCATAGGTTAACATGCAGTATGTATGCATTTCTATGTATATGGAGTGGCTCGTCGTGGTTGAAGCCTGTCGATCCCTTGATCCAAAGGCGGCTAGGGATGTCGAGGGCGGCCACGATCTGTGCCCCAAGACGGCGCGAGACTAGAGGCGGAATAAACGAAGAGAAACGGGCCGAGCTTCCCGCAAGTGACCATGTTAGATGTTGGAGTTCGGACCCTTGGACGCCGTGAAACCCGTGGTATCGAGAAGAAATGCCGTGCGCTGTTCAAACGCTTTGCTGCGCTATGCAGTTGCAACCTTTCAGTAGCTCTGAAAATGAAAAGAAGAAGAAAGGACAAGATTGAACGCCGCTAATTCACGCAGACGGCCTTCCGTATTCTTTGGTTCCGCGCATGCGTCTCGATCGGTGTGCTCATTGCGAAGCAGCCACGCACCAATGGCGATGGAAGGCCCAGGCGCTTTTCTGACATTCTTTGCTGCAGTACTTCGTTCGCCTGCATCGGCGACATTTGGCAAACTGCCGCGTGTACTCCTCCCATTTTCCACACTGGAAATATGCACACTGTCGAATGCCCCCACGCGTTTCGTCCTTGCGGCAGAGATTACGCATGACGACGCCGGCCCAGTATTGCATGTCAGTGCTATGGTATCTAACGGTGAACTTTTCGACGAGGGGAAAGAGGTTGAAGTCGTTGGACAAGAGGTACTCCTCGTCGGCGGCCGTGGCCGTCTCTTCCGCAGAGCTGTCTTCCTCGACGTCGAGCAACTCAAGATCCTGGCCAATGGTAAGCCTCGGCACAAGATGGCTCTTTTGAAAATAGGAGCGCAGGCCGCAGTATTTGGAGACGTAGGCGAGGAGCTGCAGAGACATGAGGACGTCCTCCTCGCGAGGCATTGCCGTGAGCATGTGCGGGTTCGGTACGAGATGCCGATCGAGCAAGTAGCGAGGTACGGCGGGGCTGGGGCCAGCGGGATGCGATGGGGCGACCAAGGGCGGTCGACTTGGCGAGGACCCAATTGGTGGCATCGGGGTTTGCGTGACATTATTTCCAATGCTCCCATCAATCGGAGCGCCGCGATGCGTAATGTTGAAGGCCCCAGCATCTTGGTGCGTCTCCGAGACGGTCGGGTTCGTCAACTCGAGGGATGCCCCTGTCAACATGCTTTCACCTTCGTCCATGGAAATATCCTGGATGCCGACTGCGGACTGCATTTCTGCGGTGCCCGTCATCTCGGCGTCCGGGGACTCGTCGGATGGCATGCTGTCAGCGTGCAAATCGTCCGTCTCAGCCATGGAGTTCTGATGTCTAATCGATGGCCGCCTTCGCTGTCGATTAGACGCTTCAATGTTTGTTGCCGGTCGAACGGTCGGAGAACGCAGTTGAGGCGGTGGAAGAGGCGTGGTGGGCGAGTTTGGTAGGGAAGCAGTGTCCGCCGGGCCAAAAGATGCCATGGTCATCAAGCGCTCAACATCGCGCACCGGCCGGACGAAGCCATCGATGCTGTCCATGGTCGGGGCAGCCGGTGCAAGCGACTGCGTGGACTGACTGGGAGACGCAGCCCCGGCAAGTCTTGCGTCGGTCGCGCGAAAGCCATGATGCGAGCGGGCCGGTGTTACAATAGGTCGCTCTGGATGGGCCAAGAAGCTCCTCGCTGGGGCGATAGCGGTGGTGTCTACGCGGGGTTGACCCGTCGCGGTGGACGGGCCCGCGTAGGTGGCAGAAACATCAATGGGAGGAGGGCCGTTCCTGCGGACGGATCTCTGGTCGAGATCGGAGCGGCTACCACGATTGGCGAAGGAAGATGTTGCCTTGGCGGCCCGATGGTCATGAGCCCGGTGCCGGCGATGATGATGGTCGTGCATATGTTTTTGGTTGGCTTCCTCGGCCTTTTCGCGGCACTTGTCAATGACCTTGATGTAATTGTCGAGTATGGTGGCGATGATGGGCACCATGTCGGCCTCGACGACGCGCGTCCGCACATTCTCGGTACCCCTGACACCAATGTTGACGACGCATTGGAAGGCCAGATTCCACTTCCACATGCCCATCATGTCCTTGCTTCGACCTTGTTTGAGGATGCAGACTAGGCGTTCGATTCCTCCATCGACGGTAAGGATATCGCGAATGCGTGCCGATGAGGTGGTGAGGTACGCGAGGTGATTGAGGGAGTTGATGAGGGGGAGAGTCGATGTACAATCGAGGGCGCGGCGGTCGTAGAGAGCCGTGGTGATGCCCACGGACGCCTTGTTGACGTTTGGGATGCTGAAGTTGACCTCCCTCATGTTGGGCCGCGGAATCCGACGAGGGGCGAACAAAGGCGAGGCGGCGTGATTGCTGGTCGTTGTCGAAGATGACACGGCAACGAGACGATGCCGTCTAGATCCCGGGGCTCCCTCAAACGAGAGGGAGGCTGAAAAGGACTGGTGCACTCGAGTTGTGTAATATGACGGCCTGAAGGATCAAGATTCGATGGCCGGGCGGGGGGAGGTGACAAGAGGTGCCCACAATGTGGCTCCAGGACGGTCGAGTCGTCGTTTTCGAGCAGAGGCAGTCGGCAAATATGTCAGGGCCGGGTTGAGGGCACAGGATGATGTGATGTTTGGTGAATGATGATTGTTGTGATTGTGGCGGGAAAAGCGACCGAGGGGAAAACAGAGGGGGCGTTGGAAGCGGATGGCACAGGCGGTTGGTGTTTCAGGCCCGGGTTGGTGTTGGATGAGGGTTCGACGAGGACCGAGACAAGAGGAGCTGAGAAACGGGTTCGAAAGAGATGGTTGACGGAGGGAGGCGGACGGGCACAGGGAGCGGGAGCGGGAGCCCAAATGCCTCAGCTGCAGCCGGCTGGCAAACAGGCATGCGACGGGCGCTGCAAGGGCGACAATGGGAGAACAGAAGGCCGGAAGGGGGGTCAAGGACGGAGAAGCAGTTGTGGGATGAAGAAAAGGTCAATAGCGGCAGCAACAACAACAGCAGCAACCGCACCTTGGACCGTCGTCTCGTCGAAATGAAGAAGACGAGGCAAAGGGGCAAGGGGGGGAGGCGGAGAAGGGGGGGGAAAACGGCGAAGGTCACCAGGTTAAGGTAGGCAAGGTAAGAGGTAAGGTGAAAAGGTAGGTAGGCGATGCGGAGGTTGGCATGAGACGCCTTCCACTGTAACGTCAAGGCTCTCTGGGTGTGCGTGAGGTACAGGGAGGGAGTATCGCTGGTTAGTGCTTGGACGCGGCTCTGTGAGGGGCCATGGGCGTACATGAGCAGAATGCCACTAATCAGAAGACTCGAGGCACTGCACGGATAACAAGAACTACCTGCGCCGGGTCCAGACAAGTATGTACATGCCTAGGTGCCTACTTGCCTAAAGCCCAAAGCAGTTGGGAGGCTCAGGCGCTGATGATAGGTGCGCAAGGGAACCCTTGAGGCACTGACAGTATCTAGGTACCTAGGTAGGTAGCTAGCTACCTTTGGCCCACGGTAGATACTTACATAGTAAATACCTCAAACCTCCTTACTGGCGCATCCACTGACTGCAATCGAAAATCAATTAAAGGTAATGCCAGGCACTTCTGCGGCTTCTTTTGTCAATGGAAGCGCGATCAAGCTAGATCGCCTCGTCCCTCGCTCGATTGCGGCACCTATCTATGCACAAGATTAAAGACGAGAAACGACGTGATCAGGGCTACTGCTTTAAGACGGCCACGAATAATTCAATCTGCCTGCCTACCAGGTACCTTAGACTACCTGGGTATCGAGAGAACGGACGGTCACTACAGAGTACAGTGTGCTGTAGTCAAAATTCACTGTACCATGCACGTATGTACTGTACAGAGTACAGAAAACGTACCTACCGCGTACGTTCTCGCCGCCACCGGGACGGCAGCATGCCAAGCAAAGTGCACCGCGAACGGGCGCCTCAACAAGTCCTGGCTTGGCCCGCATCCGGTTATGGCGGACTACTGTATTGTACAGTCTGTGTCGTTATTATTTGTAGGTATTTCGTACCTAGGTACATACTTTCGGTACATGGCCGTATGTACATAAGCTCGCGGCCAGTGCAAAATCCAGGGGCGAATTCTAGGACCACCCTCGGGCATTCCTCTTTCCCTTATAGTCTGCACCGCTATTATTTATATAGAAAATATACTAGAATACCAGTTATTTCTAAAGGAGGTGCCTCTCTCTACTTTTAGCAGAGGTGACTGGTTTTTCAATAGGTTATAAGTTCTCGTTTTGCGTATATACGCCTATAATATACGCTAAGATAGCGCGGTTTAATGTTCGAATCCTATAGAAAATAAATTAAGAGTAAGCCTTCTTAAGCTTAAGACTACTGCTTAAGGAATATAACGCTACTATCTAGCTTTACCCTCCTTTTATAATATATATAAACTTATAAGGAGGTGTGAAAAATATATTAAAATACTAGTTACCTTTAAAAAAAGTGCTTTTACTTTTAATAAAAGTAACTAGTTTTTTAATAGTTTATATATAACCCCCGTTAAATTAACTAATAAGTATATATAATGCTACTAAGCTATTACTTACTTAAATAAAGTATATAGTATCTACAACTTACTTAAGTATAAAATACTTATAAATAATATTAATATAAACTATACGTCCGCTTAAATATTAGCTATTATAGCTACTAAGCGAAGTTAACCTAAGCTAAAAGTTTTTACTTATAAGACTAAGGTAAAGCAATGCTATCGCTTTATATATAGCTAGCTATTAGCCTCTTTTTAACTAGTTTTAAGGTAGGTCTTAAGTATAATAATATTATTAGTTAAGTAAGTAAGGAGAAATAATAAGTATATAATTGCTTTTTAAGATAAGTAAAATATTCGTTTTAAGCTTTAATTTACAACGCCTTAAAAAATTTAATATATAAATGCCCTTTAAATAAAAAAGTAACTATACCTTAATTAATAGCGTTTTTTTATAAAAATTAAAGAATTTAACCTCCTCCTTTTTTAGCTATATATCCCCCTTTATTTACGATATACTAAGCTAGTAAAGGCCGCTTAAATGCTTATAATAAGTAAAAATACTTAAGAAAAGGTCGAATTTTATTACGGAATCTAAACAGCCACGCCTAAACTCCTTACTTTACTTTTAAGGAGCCTTATAAAACCCCGCAATAAGAACGCCCGGAGCACGTACTATAAAGGCTCGCTTAAAGAGATACGACGAATATTACTAATCGGACCCCGCTAAGGTTTCTAAGATATAACTATAAAGGGTTAAGAGCCTACTTAACTATAGTTTACGATATCTTTAACTATAAAAAATACTATAGAAACTATTAAGTAGATTCCGTTAATATCTTTAAGAGATACTTAAGGATTTCCGTAGGATATCTTAACTATAGTTTAACCCGTTTTTAATTATAAAAGCACCTTAGAAGATATAGGATAAACCTTACCGCGATTTTTAAGGGATATTTAAGGATATTTAAGGGATTTCCTTAATTATAGTCTATAGTATTTTTAACTAAGCTTATATTTAGTTTATTAAGCGATTTTACGAGGATATTTATAGTTTATTTATATATTAATAATAAATAAAAGGATAGTATAGTTAAAGATCCTTAAAATTAGCTTAAAAAACTAAGTATAAAGTAGCTAGCTATACTTTAAAGAATAAATAAGCTTTTTACTATTCTTAAACCTTTATATACGTTTATATATAGTAATTAGTTTATTATACTAGCTTAACTAGCAGTAATTAGTTTATAGTACTAGCTTTAACCGGCGGTAATTAGTTTATAGTACCGGCTTTAACTAGTAGTAATTAGTCCGCGCCTTATCCCCTTATCTATATACCGTAAGGCGTAGTAAATTTTCTTTAGCGCGCCGCTTAAAATTATTTAAGGCAGCTTATATCGTTATTATTAAAGCGCTCGCGAGGCTTTTTTAAGCGCTTAAAAAAAACTATTATAATAGTTTTTTGCTTTTTAGCGACTTTTATAGCCGCTTAATAATTAAGAATAAAATAAATAATAACTTAAAGTAAGTTATAGCTATATTAGTTTTAATATCAACTTTTATAGCTAGTAGCTTTATTAATAAAGACTTTAAAAGTAAGGGTAAAAATAAGGCTATTACTATATATTATAATAGTAATAATCGTAGCTTCTTATAAGTTTCTTTATAGCTATTTTAAATATACTACTAATAGCTCTTTATAGTATTTAACCTTATATTTAGCAATCCTTTTTATATACTAAAGCAGTCCTTTTTAACCTTTATAAATAGCTTTATATTAATATTAATATTAAGGCTATAAGGTATTAAATAGTTAAGTAAAAGGTCTTAAAATTCTTATAGATTTATATATATAATAAACCTTAAAGAAATATAGTATACCGCTTTTAAATAAGTTAATTACTAGTCTTAAGGGTATTCTATTAACTAATTAATTTAATAAAGCGTTTATATACTAAGTTTATTTATTAATAAAAGATAAAATATATTTTAATAGTTAAATTTAATAAAAAGCTTATATTATTTAATAACGCAATTAGCGCTTTTAATAATATATATATCTTTACTTTTATCTTAAAACCTTATTAAAAAAGGTTTTAGTTAAGGAATAATAATATTTTTTAAAATATATTAATAATAATCTCTTTTAATAGTCCTTTTACTTATATACTTATTAGCGCTAAAGGCTTTATTTATTACTTTTTATTATTATGTATTACTTTTATAAAAAGTTTTACTTTACTTAAGGCTTATTTCCTTTTTAGTAATATAGGCTTTAGCTTAAAGCGCGGTATTATTATACGATATAGCAATGTATAATATTATCTTACTAATTATAGTAAGGTAAGTAAAAAGCTGGAGAATTCTTATAAGATTTATAATCTATAGTATATATAGCTTTATATAATAGTAAAGTTAGTATTTAGTTATTGTAAGCGGAAATAAAAGGTAATTTAATATAACGTATATAAATATAGCTTTATTAACTAAGTTAAGCTTATATATATAGTAATAAGGCTTTTTAACTTCGTTTAAATAATTAGGAAAGATTATATAAGGATACAAAAGGAAACAAAAGCTTATTTAAAAAATTAAAAGCTTTTAATAAAGCTCGCTTATAAGCTAATTTTATTATTAAAAGCTATATAAAGACTAAAATATATAAGTTAACTACTAGCTAGCTATAAAAGACTTATTAGTTTATTCTCGCTTAGTAAAAGTATAAGGAGAAAATAAAAAGTAAAGAGTATAATAAACTAATAAAAGCAATTAAGGTAATAAAGTAATAAAGATAAGGGCTTTAAGCTAGCTAAAAGAGGTATTAATATAGTTATAAAGTAGTAGCCTTAGTTATTAAGTATAACCTATAGCTTAATTATAGCCTTAATACTACGAAAATAATAACTTACTTATATTATATAAGTCTTTTATAATTATCTTTTTAATCTACGCTTACTAAGCCTTACTTATGCTTAGTAGAATTTATATAAAAAGAATTTATAAAGTCTTACTTTAACTAAGTTATAACTCTTATTACTAGCTATATACTATATATTATAATAAGCTATATATAGTCTTAAATAGTCTTTTTAAGATCCTTTACGCCTTATACTTTTAAGAAGATTATATATTGCTTAGTATAAGCACTTTAAGCTATAAGGTTAGTAAGAAAACTAGCGATTTCCTTTTTTTAGTACTATTACTACTTTTTCCTTTTTTTTTAAACTCTTTAGCCTTTAATTTAGTATTAATATACTTAGTATTAATAAAAGCTTTAAATTTTAAGGAGTTATAAATAGCGGCGTTAATAAGCTTTTAAAATCTATATTATTAATAAGTTATTAAGGCTTTAAGTATAAGCATAGTATTTCCTTTTTAAAAAATAATTATTTATATCCTTATTAACCGCCTTATTAAGTACTTAAGACTTCTTTTTCTTATTAATTAATAAGGATTCTAATTATTATTATTAATATTAGCTATTAGCCTTAATAAATACTTTATAAAGCTAGTATTATTATTAGCCTTAAAAATAATATAATTACTTATAATATAATAGGAGGGGTTACTATTATACTAATAAATAAAAGTCTCCTAATAACACTTAATAGTATTACTGCCCCTTATGCTAGCTTTATAAGGTAACCGCACTACTAGTTTAATAAGACACCTCTTACTTAGCTACTAGCTACCTTATAACTATCCCCCTTTTATAATAGCACGCTTTTAAGCTACTTATAGGCCCCGGTTCTTATAAGTAAGGATACTTTAGCTAACGCGGGCTCTTAAAGCTTAGCGCGCTACGCTTTTTAGTTTTTATAGTTACTTATAAGCTTAAGCTGCTTAACGTCTTATTATATACGCCTTAAGTCTTATACCTCGCTTTTTACCGCGCGCCCGTAATATACTTACCTTATTAACTTAATATAGCTAAGCTAGTTACTATTTATCCCTTAATTTTAAATAAAAAGCTATAGTTAAGTATTATAATTATAATATAATAAGAGGAGTTACTATTATACTAATAAATAAAAGTTTACTAATAATACTTAATAGTATTACTGCCCTTTATACTAGCTTTATAAAGTAACCGTACTACTAATTTAATAAAGCACCTTATTACGGAATTGCTACGCCCTACAGCGCGAGGATAAGGGGATAGGGCGCGGACTAATTACCGCTAGTCGGGGCCGGTACTGCAGACTAATTACCGCCGGTCGGGGCCGGTACTACGGACTAATTACCGCTAATCGGGCCGGTATAACAGACTAATTACCGCACGTAAACGTATATAAGGGTTTAGAAATAGTAAAAAGCTTATCTATTCTTAAAGGTATAGCTAGCTACTTTATACTTAGTTTTCTAAGCTAATTCTAAGGATCTTTAACTATACTATCTATAGTATGTAAAATAAACCGTAGATATCCTTATAAAATCGCCTAATAAACTAAGTATAAGCTTAATTAGAAATACTATAGACTATAGTTAAGGAAATCCCTTAAATATCCTTAAATATCCCTTAAAAATCGCGGTAAGGTTTATCCTATATCTTCCGGGGTGCTTTTATAGTTAAAAATAAGTCGAACTATAGTTAAGATATCCTACGGAAATCCCTAAAAATCCCCTAAAGATACTAGCGGAATCCGCTTAATAGTTTTTACGGTATCTCCTATAATTAAAAACGTTATAAACTATAGTTAGGTAAGCTCCTAACCTTTTATAGTTATATCTTAAAAACCTTAACGGGGTCTAACTAGTAATGTTTATCGTATCTCCTTAAGCGAGCTTTTATAGTGCGTGCTCCAGGCGTTCTTATTGCGGGGTTTTATAAAGCTTTCTTAAAAGTAAAGTAAGGAGTCCGGGCGTAGCTATTTAGATTCCGTAATAACTCCCTTAAGTAAGAAAAAAAAGCCGACGTCCTTATTAGTTTAAAGTAAGGATAAAGTAAAGGGGGTGCTAAGTAATAGCTTTATAGTAGCGTTTTTATACTATATTAGTAGTGCGCTATCCTTATCCTTTTAATAGTTTTTTTAGCTTATTTAGCTAATAGTAGCTAGGTAGCTTAAGATAGTTAGTAAGCGGCTTTATTATAAATCCTTACTTTATATTTAGTTATATAGCTTCGTCTTTATTAAAGCGATTAGTACGTTTAGCTAAAACTTATAGTAAAGTTTTTTTAACTTTTCTTTAAAGCGTATATTTAGGCCTTTACTAAGTAGTAAGAAGTCTCCGCGCTAAGGAATACTTAAGTTCTTTAGCGGGATACGTTACGAGAGATTAGCTTTATTTAGGCCTTATTTTATATTATTATCTTACTTACCTTTCCTATATTATTTTTAATCCTCCGCTACGTCTCCCGTTTTACTTACTAGCTTTATAAGCCGCTTATAAGCGAGATATTATATCTTACTTACTACCGCTATTATAATTATCCCTTACTTTTTATCGCCGGGCTTTCCGACTTATTATCCTTTTTATATAGCGCTACTACCTACGCCTTTCCGCTAACTAACGCGCGTTTAGCTATTAAGAAGGTATTAAGGTAAGGGTAGGCTATCCCGCTAATATTAATAAGTATAGTAAGCACCGGGGTATTAAACGTTTATATTCCCGCTTAAAAGCGGGTAATAAGGTCCTTAATAGCCTTAATGCTTAACCCCTCGCCTTTAAGGTTTTAAATATACTTAATAGTCTTAAAGAGCCTCTATATAGAGGGGGCCTTAAGGGTAAGAATATAAAGCGCGTAGTTAGTATAGCTAATAAAGCGGATATCGAAGCTTAAGAACTTTATTACTTAAGTTAAAGTTAGGTTACGTTTAAACTCTTCGCAGGCCTATAAGTAAAACTTAGCATAGTTTATAGCGAGGCGGAAACTCCCGATTATTATAATCTCGTCGCTAAAGTATAAGCTTATAAAGCTAAGTCTATTAAGGATCGTATTAGTTATTACTAGCGGCTCTTATAAAATCGGGCGGCGGAATATATCGCGAGGCTAGTTATCGCTATCTCCTTTAGTTAAGGAGGGACGGCGGATAGACTATAGTAAGGCGCTTATACGCCTTTATATAGCTAGGCTAAGTATAGCGGCGGGCGGGAAAAGCGTTTGCTAAGCGGGACTAAATAAGTCCTTAAAGCTTATTATAGCTATAAGCTAAGAAGGGGATTTTATAGTACGGGCTAGACCGCGTATAAAGCGAGATAAGGTTTTAGCTATAATCGCTTAAAACGCCGCTATAAACCTAGCTATAAACTAGTTAAGCTAGGCCTTAGATATATAGTTAAGGATAGCGCGGACGTTATTTTAGTTATTTAGCTAAAGCCGGTTTTTACTAGCTATAGCGGCTATTATAGATCTTAAGACTATAGCGAGGTTAGCTAACTTTAAGGCGTTAAGTATTAGCTAGTTATTCCGCTAATAAAGATTTCCGGCTATACTTTAAAAAATATATAAGCGGCGGGGGCTTTTAAATAGTAAAAGTTAAGCGGGAGGTATAGCTAAGTTACCGCAAAACCGGCTATTTAGACCTCGCTATAGTATAAGGCCGGGAGGCGAGTTATTTAAGTTAAGTATTTAAAGAGGGTAGTATAGGCCGTCCTTTATAGTGCTATAGTTTAAGTCGAATTTATCGGCTTAAGCGTAGCTATAAAAGGCGGCGTAGGTTTATGCGGAAGCTTAAACCTAAAGGTTTTAACTCTCGTTAAGGGACTTAAGGCTATAGAGGATAGCCGCCTTATTTTTATAGAGCTTAAGAGCTCGTTTATATCCTTTATATTAAAAGCATAAAGGCTTATAAGAGAGCGGGCTAAAGAAGTAGTTATAAAATAGCTAGTCTTAGCTATAAGAGACGTTAAATAATAAAAAGACTTAAAATAAGAGTATAAGGATTATAAGCTTAAGGTAAAGAAGGTTATACGTATAGGAGTAAGTAAGGTACGGCGGGCTATAGCTAGCGGTAAAGGGAAATATAGTTATAAAAAGAAGAAAGGAAAGGAGAGAAAGCGGGCGGCGGAGAGAATTTAAATAAGTATACTATAAGGCTAAAAGGGCCTTATTACTTAAGGTAAATAGCGGTATATTATTATTAAAATAACTAATTACTTTAAGTATAGTAAGTTATAGTTTTTTATAACCTATAGTAGCTTTTAAGTTTTATACTTAAGCCTAACCGCTTAATTCTCTTAGTTAAAGAGTTTTATATTAAGTTATAAAGGCCGCGCGTTATGCTCTTATCCGAACTACTTAAGTAGCTAACTCTTTTTATGCTTTTTCGAAGGCTTTTATAATCTTTAGCGAGAAGACCGCTTTTTCGTTTACCTATAAGTTATAGCTACTTAGCTAGCCTTTTTAAGCTATAAGGAACTCCTTTCTTAGCTTTCCGCCGCCTTTTTTTATTATATAGCTTTATAAGATTTATTTTACTTTTTACTTATTTAGGTAAGGTATCCTTTTATCTTAAACTAGTCTTAAGTATATAGCTAGCTCGTCCGCTAAGCGTAGTTATACTACTAAAACGACCGGATAAATATTAAGGGACCTTTTTATATTTAGCTAGTATATAAGCTATCTTACTTTAGCAGTAACTTTAAACGGCCTAGTACGTCTTTTTTAAAGCTTTGTTAGTTTACTATCCGCGATATAATAGCCTTTACTAAGCTATAGCTAAACCTAATCGCTAGGCTTAAATTTTAGCGGGCGGTGTTTCTTATTATATCTATCTTTTATAGCGGCTTAAGCGTAGGCAATAGCTAACTTAGCTTCTTCTTATAAGACCTCTTAGTTTTATAAGTATAAGTAGTTACTAAGGAACTAAAGGCTGTTATTTATTTTTATCCTTATAATAAGCTTACTAAAGGCTATATAAATTACTAAGGAGAAGGAATTATTAAGGCTAAACTAAAGGGCGACTAGTATATTAGTTTAGTATAGGTCTAGGAAATTAGCAGTAAAGAATCGTAGCGCGATTTTTATAGTTTAGTTTCGCCTTTTTAATAAGCCGTTAATTTAAAAGTACTAAGCGGTAGATATAAGAAGCTTCGATTTAAAGGCTTACTATAAGGTCTGCTAAAATGCTAAGGTAAACTTTATGTTTTAATCGGAGATTATCCCCTTTAAAATCCCTTAGTTAGCGCGGAGTAGTTCGGTATATAACGCTTATACTTAGTCTTCCGCTATAAACTAGTTATTGCTTAAAATAAGGAGATATATTTTTAAGAATTTATTAGTTATAGTTAGTAAGGTATTAAAGAAGTTCTTTATAGGATCTTTTTACGGGGATTATTCGGCTTAGACTACTAAAAGCCTAGTAATAAAGTCTATCGCTATTATATAGTATAAAACCGGCGGGCTTTAAATCGGAATAAGCTACTTTAGCGTCTTACCTTAGTTAGTTTAGTTGCGGTAATAGGTATTATAGCTATCTATAACCTCGTCTATATATCTATTAAGCTATAGGATTAAGAAGCTTTTAAATAAGTCTTACTATATATAAGTATAGCCGGTATAAAAGTATTTAGCGTAGGCGTCTTTAATAATCTCCTTAGTATAAGTCTTAAGGATATATAGTCTCCGGCGTCCGTCGTTCTCCGTAAAGTATAGCAACCCTTACGACTAAAAGAATAAAAGTCCGGGGACTATATCTTTATCGCTAAGCTATGCTATAATTTTTACTTACTATATATCTTCCGTATATCCGTTAATTATTTTCTAGCGGAGTAGCAATTCGATTAATACTTCCGCGTAAAAGAATACGCGGTTTATTATCTCGTTTTCCTAAATACGTTTTAATTCCTTTTCTTAGTTTAAGGATACCGGCTTATTATCTTAGTGCGGTAAATATAAGAGCGCGTCCGGCATAACGTTTTTAATGCTTAAGATATAGCATACTTTAAGTAGGAATTAGCTTAAGTATTAAGATATAAGGACTAGCTTATCGTTAGATTTTATATTAATAAAGAATAAGGATTTCTAGTATATAATTCCGTAAGTACTTATATAGTCGGTAAAGACGACTACTTATAGCGTTCTTACGGATAGTATTATAGTACGTAGCTTATATACTACTTATACTAAACCGGCTACTTTAAGTTTTATAGGCTAGTATTAAGGTTCTCCGCTTTAAAGGGCGCGGCTTAAGTAGACGATAAGCTAAACCTTAGTCTAGGCTAGTAGCGTCTTTTTATCTTATTCCGTGCCTTCTTTTAAGTAAAAAGCTATAGCCGCTACTTTATATTCTTAGGATATATCGATTTAAATAAATAGTTATTAAGCGGGGTCGAAGTAGTAAATCGTTTAAAGCTTAGTAAGTTTCTTAGTTAAAATCGTAAAGGCCTCTTCTTTTTTTAGAGTAGGCTAAAAAGCGGCTTTCGCGGTATATTAAGCCTATCTTTAGCCCCTTAAGGGGACTCCTTCTTCTTATCTTACTTAAAGCAGCTCTATCTTTCGTTTTTATAGGATATTAACTTCCTTAGCGAAATGCGGGACTATATAGCGTAGCTACTTAGTAAGGCCGATCTATTTCTTAAGCTATTAAAGGTTCTTTAAGAACGCGATATCCCTTAAGGCTTATATACGTTTATCTATATTTATTAAGCTAATAGCGTTTACCTTAAATCTAAGGAGCTATATAAACGGGTACGCTAAGAAGGACTTTAGTCTGGATAAGATAATATTATAGTTATAAAAAGCGCGGAATACGGCCTTTAAATATTAAAGGTATTCTTTAGCTATATCGGAGTAGATAATAATATCGTTAATATAAGCCGCCGCGTATTCTTAGTATTTACGGAGGATATTATCGATAAACCTTTAAACGTATACTAAGGAGTTCTTAAAGCTTATAAGTATTACTAGTAATCTTTTTAGCCCGCAATAGCTTATAACTATAAACCTTTCTTAGTAGTTTTAGTAGACTAAGAACTAGTAAAAAAACAATTATACGTTTACTATACTAATAAACTTCTTTCCTTAAAGGCGTTTAATTATATTGCTTTAAAGGGGCATTAAGTATATATTTAAGGTAATAATAGTATTAATCCCTTATTAATCTACAACTACTTATCTTTTCTCCTTTCTATTTATTATCTTCTATACTATAAATACTAGCGCCGTAAACGGGGTTAGCCTATAAACTCGTTTTAATCGGCTTTACGCGGTTAGCTAGCCGAATATTATATTTACTACCTTTTTATCTTTATTGCTTAATAGGTATAATCTTAATACGACTCGTTAGTATTGCTATCCTTTTATTAAAGGAATACGTATATATTCGGATTTATCTATATATACTACTCCTTTATCTTTTTAGAGGCGGGGAAACGATTAAAGGATATCTTAAACTTTTAATACGTATTTTAAGTCTTTAGTATAAATCCGGACGCCTTTATTAATAGTAAGTTTAAGTAAGTCCTTAGTTTAGCCGATTTTAAGTTTATAGTTTAAAGTAAGATCTTTTTATAGGAAGTCCTTAGCGGGGTTTATTCTATCCGGATTTTCTATAAGGGCTTCCGCTAAGGGAGTAGTGGCGTTAACCTCCTTATATAGCTAAAACTACTTATTAAGGTCCGTAATTATCCTTACTTTTTAGCCTTAGTAAAGCACTAATAGTTCTTTAAAATAGTTTATCGCTATAAAGCTTATATAATCCTATATTATTATCTAAGCGAGCTTAAGGTTATCGGGGAAAAATATTATATTATGCTTTAACGGCGGCGCCTAAACTTATACGGGTAAGGTATAGCTAAAACTAGCTAAAATCGTCGTAGTAACTAAGCAAATTACTAATTTATATACTACTAGTCCTAGCTAGACTATCTTAACTTTAGCTTTAATCCCTTTATAAGCCCCGATTTATAAGACTAATATAGAGTTAATAAGGTCCTTTTAGTAAGGAACTAAAAAGTCTTAGCTAAGCAATATATTAGCCGCTAAGCGTTTTACTATTTAAGCGCCGATCCTTACTTTTATAACTATAAGGCTACCGTTTAGCCTTTTTAGTATATAAGCGGTAAATTCCGCTTATTTAATAGTAGCTATTCTTCTTACTCCTTAAATAAGAATTCGTTAAAAGGAGTTTATAATTACGTCTTAAAAGGTCTTTATTAAGTTAGCTTAGATAAGGCTTTAGTTTGCCTTAGTGTTTATATAGGCTTTAATACTTATTTTAGGCCCTTCTTTTCCGTAAACTAGTAAGCGTACGTAAGTAAATTATAATAGCCTATTAAGGTTTAATAGCTAGATATTAAAGGAAGCTTTAACTATTTAAACGCTTTATAGCTTTTAAATAACTACTTACTATACTAAACTACGTCTTTATATAGCAATATCTTAATTAAGGTTAAGGGGGTATTTATCTTTAATATATTAGTAAAGCTTATTTTTTAAAGGGAATACTTCGCTATAAAATCTATATACTTTATCGGCCTCTTATATTAAGTTTACTATAGTATAAATTGCGGTTTTCTTTAAGCTTTTATCGGTATCTAACTAAGCTCCCTTTATATCGTACTCTTTATCCCTTAAATAATCGTCGGTCTTTACTATAGTTCCTTCCTTAGTTATAAGGTATGCTTGTTTTAGCTTTAGCGTTAGCAAGCGTATAGTCTTAAAAGTCCTTTCTCTCTTAAGCTAAAGGACCTTAACTTATATTTCTAGCTATTTAAGTAGGTTTCTTCCTTAACTTAGCGAGCGCTATAAGGCTTAAGGTATATCCGCCTTTATTAAGCGGTTTAAAAACATAACCTTTAGTCTTAGCAAGCCTTTAATAGATAGCTAAGGCGTCTTAAACTATCCTTTAAGTGCGTATAAGGTATAGCTAGTTAGTCCTCGCCTTTTTATAAGTTAGACCTATTTCTTTTACGCTAGTAAGTACTTTTAAGATGCTTAAGTATATTTAACTTATAGCTAAGGAAGAATTTCCTTATATTTATTAATTTATTTATTAATATCCTTATTCCTTACTAAACGTTATAAGGATTCTTATAAGTAGACGTCTAGCTTTTAGTAAATTACTATAGTTAAGTAGTTTAGCTAGTAAAGCGCGGCCTTAGCTTTATATCGTAAGCGCGATAATTAAGACTTAAAGTTAGATCTTATTACTATATCTTTAATAGTAAAGTGCTTTTTATTAAGTGCTTATATTACTATACTTAAGCGGATTCCGAACCGTTTTTATAAGGCGGATATCTATCGGCTTAGTCTAATGCTAAGCTCGCTAAGTTCTTCTTATTATAGTTTTAAGAGGTCCCCGGAATACTATTCCGCCGCACTTCCTTAAAAGAAGGAGGGTAATTAAATAGCTAATTCGTTTATATAGGCCTCGCCTTTATTAGCGTTTCGGCGGATAAAGTTAATAAAACGGTCTACTCTTTAAAACGTATTAACTTTATTATTTTCTTAAACTTCGTCGAAAGATGCTTTTAAAGGTCTTAATAAGTTAAATCTCCTTACGTCCTTAGCTTATAGTTAAGGTTTTTCCTAAGGCTTAATAAGCGTATTTTCCTTTCTTAATACTTAAAGGAGACTAAGGAATTATTTATTCGATATTACTATTATTCTTATTAAGGGGCTTAAGGCTATACTTAGTCTTAATATCTACGCGCTTAGTATAGATAGGTTTAGCCCGCTAAGGGTATCGCTTACTACGTTTTTATCGCTTATTATTAAGGTCTTAGTCTTAATACTCTTACTAAGCGCTTAACCTTCCGTTTTATATATATCTTGGAATCCGGTGCGCTATAAGGCCCTTAGCGTAAAAGGCTT
>JAPEBW010000471.1:0-51979 GCA_027405785.1 Ophiocordyceps robertsii | reverse complement strand
GGTCCTTCCTCCTCCTTCCCTTAACTTCTTTCCTTTCCTTCTTTTTTCTTCTTTAGCTAGTTTTAACACGAGAAATCCGCATAATAAGATACCCTTACCTTATTTAGTTTAGTAATTAACACTAGGTCTTCTTCTCCCTTTCCGGCTAGTAAATTTAAATTAACAAATTACGCCTAACTACTTAGTATATAAGAAAAACTAAGGGTTCCGCCACATTTAATTAGTCTTTATTTAAGCTCTTTTTATATTATACTTTTTATTCTTTTAATAGTTATTAGTCTTTATTATAGTTCTTTTTTTAGTTATAAAGTATACTTACTTTAGCTTTAATATTAATAAGTATATAATCTTAAACGTTCTTTTTTTTAAAGCCGGAAGACCTTAGCTTATATCCTTAGCTATTTAGATAGGTTTCTTCTTTAACTTAGCAAGCGCTATAAAGCTTATAATATATCTACCTTTACTAAGCGGTTTAAGAATATAACCCGCGGCTTTAATAAGCCCTTAATAACTAGCTAAGGCGTCTTAAACTATTATTTAAGTATATAGAAGGTATAGCTAGTTAGCCTTTAACTTTTTATAAATTAGACTTATTTCTTTCGCGCTAATAAGTCCTTTTAAGATCCTTAAGTATATTTAACTTATAGCTTAAAAAGAATTTCCCTATATTTATTAATCTATTTATTAATATCCTTATTCTTTACTTAATATTATTAAGATTGTTATAAATAGATATTTAGCTTTTAGTAAATTACTATAATTAAGTAATTTAGTTAATAAAGCGCGGCCTTAGCTTTATATTATAAGCATAATATTTAAAACTTAAAGTTAGACCTTATTATTATATCTTTAATAATAAAGTGCTTTTTATTAAGTACTTATATCGCTATACTTAAGCGGATTTTAAACCGTTTTTATAAGGCAGAGATTTATTAGCTTTATTTAATACTAAGCTTACTAAGCTCTTTTTATTATAGTTTTAAAAAGTCTTTAAAATACTATTCCGCTATATTTCTTTAAAGAAAGGAGGGTAATTAAATAGTTACTTTATTTATATAAGCCTCGCCTTTATTAATGTTTTAGCGGATAAAGTCAACAAAATAGTTTACTCTTTAAAATATACTAACTTTATTATCTTCTTAAACTTTATTAAAAAATACTTTTAGCGGTCTTAATAGGTTAAATCTCCTTATATTCTTAGCTTATAGTTAAGGTTTTTCTTAAGGCTTAATAAGCGTATTTTCTTTGTTTAATACTTAAAAAAAACTAAAGAATTATTTATTTAATATTATTACTATTTTTATTAAAAGCCTTTAAGCTATACTTAATCTTAATATCTATATACTAAGTATAGATAAGTTTAGCTTATTAAAGGTATCGTTTACTATATCTTTATTGCTTATTATTAAGGTCTTAGTCTTAAAACTCTCGCTAAGCGCTAAACTTTTTATCTTATATATATCTTAGAATTTAGTATACTATAAGGCTTTAAGCGTAAAAAGCTTGTGTTTATAAATTAAAAGTCCCGAAAATGCTTTAATTAGCGTAGCTATAGTAAATAAGGCTAAATAATAATACTAAACTAAGAAACAATTAAGTATCTTTTAAAACAGATTTTAAATTAAGGCATATAATCTAAACTTTATTAATAGTATATAGTAATAATATCCGCTAAGCTTATTATCTTAAGTAAAGAGTGACTTTATTATAAGTTTAATTTAAAGGGTATTTAGGAAATAAAGAGCTAAAAGGTTTTAAAGTCGGCTTATCCTTACTTTTTTTATTTAAAGGATAATTAATTTATTTAAGTAATACTAAATTTAGTTTACTTAATCGTATAAGTTTTATAGTTTTATCGTTTATCCTTTATTAGTATTTTTAAAGGAAATAACCTCTTAAATAGCAGTAATCTTAGCTTAGCTTAGCGGGACTTATTTTATATCCTATTTAGCTTTATAAGCTATTATAGTATAATACTTTAAAAAAGGGTAAAGGAGATTATTAAGTTAATATACTTAATAAGCCGCGGCCTTTTTTACTTTTATAGCTTACTTATCTTAAAGTTTTATTATAAGCGTATTAAAAAAAAGGTGCTTATTATTAAAGTTAAACTTAAAAGCTAATGAAAGCTTCTTATTAAAGAAAATATCGTTTAGTATTTAACTTTTTATAGGATAAGTACTTAATTATATAATATAGTTACTTTTAGCTTAGCGGATATTTAAAGGATTTTTTTTAAAATAAGTAAGAATTACTACTATTTACTATACTTTATAGCGTAAAGATAAGGGGATAAGGCGCGGACTAATTACCGCTAATTAAGGCCGGTATTATAAAATAATTACTGCTAATTAAAGCTAGTACTATAAACTAATTACCGCTAATTAAGCTAGTATAATAAACTAATTACTATATATAAACGTATATAAAAGTTTAAAAATAGTAAAAACTTGTTTTTTTTTAAGTATAGCTAGCTTCTTTATACTTAGTTCTTTAAGCTAATTTCAAGGATTTTTAATTATACTATTCTTTTATTTATTATTCATATATAAATAAATTATAAATATCCTTATAAAATTACTTAATAAACTAAGTATAAGCTTAGTTAAAAATATTATAAACTATAATTAAGGAAATCCTTTAAATATCCTTAAATATCCCTTAAAATCGCGGTAAGGTTTATCCTATATCTTTAAAGGTATTTATATAGTTAAAACCGGGTTAAACTATAGTTAAGATATCCCGCGAAAATCCTTAAATATCTCTTAAAGATATTAGCGGAATCCGCTTAAAGGTTTTTATAGTATTTTTTATAATTAGAAATTTATAAACTATAATTAAATAAGCTTTTAAGCCTTTATAGTTATATCTTAAAAACCTTAATAAGGTCTAACTAGTAATATTTATTATATTTCTTTAAGCGAGCCTTTATAGTGTATGCTTTAAGCGTTTTTATCGCAGGGTTTTATAAGGCTTCTTAAAGGTAAAGTAAGGAGTTTAGTTATACCTCCTTAAATTTTATAATAAGTAAGTCTAGTTTAAAAAAAAGCCGGGCTAATAATTAATAAAGAAGGAAATAAGTAAAAAAGAGAATAAGTATATAGCTATAAGTAAAGGGATTATAAAGATATAAAAAGTATATAAAAAGGTAAAGAAATTAATAAGATATATATATATAAGGTTTATAATTTATTTAAGGTAAAGGGGGGATTAAAGTCTCTTTAAATAAATAGTTCTTAATCTATAAGTAACTTAAGTAATTTAAAAAAAAGCTATTTATTTAGTATAGTTATATATAGTAAGCTAATAGCTATTATTAAGTTAATATTATATTTATAAGTCTAAAAATTAACTTTATAAAGAATAGAAAGTAACGTAGCGACTTAGTATAGATTATAATATAGTCTTTATATATACCTCTTAATCTGCTTATAGCTTACTTATATATACGTAATATCATAAAAAGAAATATATAGTATATATAATTATATAGCGGACTTAATATATATTTTAGCGTATTTATATCGTATATTAATTATACTATATTTAGCTTATAGGCTATAAGAAAGTATATTTTACTCCTTTATAGTAAGGAGTTTAGTATTAAGGCTTTTAAGGACTTTATTACCCGCTTTTAAGCGGGAATATAGATATTTAATACCTTAATACTAACTATACTTCTTAATATTAGCAGGATAGGTTACTTTTACTTTAATACCTTCTTAGTAGCTAAATACGTATTAATTAGCAAAAAGGCGTAAATAATAGCGCTATATAAAAAGGACGATAGGTTAAAAAGCCTAGTAATAAAAAGTAAAGGATAGCTATAATAGTAATAATAAGTAAGATATAATATCTTACTTCTAAGCGGCTTATAAGGCTAGTAAGTAATATAAGAAACTTAGTAAAAGATTAAAAATAGCATAAAAGGTAAGTAAGATAATAATATAAAATAAGGCCTAAATAAAGCTAGTTTCTTATAACGTATCCCGCTAAAAAAAACGAATATTCCTTAGCGCGGAGACTCCTTACTACTTAATAAGTACTTAAACGTATAATTAAAAAAAAGTTTAAAACCTTATTATTAGTTTTAGCTAAATATATTAATCGCCTTAATAAAATAAAAACGTATAATAAAATAAAGAGTAAGAATTTATAATAAAGCCGCTTACTTACTATTTTAAGCTACTTAGTTATTATTAGCTAAATAAGCTAAAAAAAACTTTTAAAAGGATATAAATAGTATATTATTAATATAGTATAAAGACGCTACTATAAAGTTATTACTTAATGCCCCTTTTACTTTATTTTTACTTTAAATCTATAAAGACGTTAGCTTTTCTTTCTTACTTAAAGGAGTTATTATAAAATCTTAATAGCTATACTTAAACTCCTTACTTTACTTTTAAGGAGCTTTATAAAATCTTATAGCGGGAACGCTTAAAGTACGCGCTATAAAAGCTTGCTTAAGGAGATATAATAAACATTATTAATTAAACCCTACTAAGGTTTTTAAGATATAACTATAAATACTTAAAAGTTTATCTAACTATAGTTTATAATATTTTTAACTATAAGAAATACTATAAAGACTATTAAATAGATTCCGCTAGTATTTTTTAATAATATTTAAGGATTTCCGCGGAATATCTTAACTATAGTTTAGCTTATATTAAATTATAAAAGCACCTTAAAAGTAATAGAATAGACTTTATTACAATTTTAAAAGAATATTTAAATATATTTAAGGGATTTCCTTATTTATAGTTTCTAGTATTTTTAACCGGGCTTATACTTAGTTTATTAAGTATTTTTATAAGGATATTTCTAGTTTAATTATATATTAAAACTAAATAGTAAAATAATATAGTTAAAGATCCTTAAAATTAGCTTAAAATACTAAGTATAAAGTAGCTAGCTATACTTTAATAAAAAAACTAAGCTTTTTACTATTTTTAAACTATTATATACGTTTATATATAGTAATTAGTTTATTATACTAACTTAATTAATTGTAATTAGTATATAGTACTAGCTTTAATTAATAGTAATTATTTTATAGTACTAGCTTTAATTAATAATACTTAGTAAGCGCCTTATTCCCTTATCTTTATTACTATGCTTTATAGTATAAGGATAAAAGGATAAGGCGCGGACTAATTACCGCTAGTAAAAGCTAGTACTATAAACTAATTACTATTAGTTAAGGCTAGTACTATAAACTAATTACTACTAGTTAAGCTAGTAAAATAACCTAATTACTATATATAAACGTATATAAAAGTTTAAAAATAGTAAAAAGCTTATCTTTTCTTAAATTTATAGCTAGCTACTTTATACTTATTTTTTTAAGCTAATTTAAAGGATTTTTAATTATACTATCTTTTTATTTATTATTAGTATATAAATAAACCGTAAATATCCTTATAAAATAACTTAATAAACTAAGTATAAGCTTAGTTAAAAACACTATAAACTATAATTAAGGAAATTCTTTAAATATCCTTAAATATCCTTTAAAAATCGCGGTAAAGTTTGTTTTATATCTTTTAAGGTGCTTTTAAAATTAAAAACGAGTTAAACTATAGTAAAGATATCTTATAAAAACCCTTAAATATCTTATAAAAATACTAACGGAATCCGCTTAGTAGTTTTTATAGGATTTATTATAGTTAAAAACATTATAAACGATAATTAAATAAGCTTTTAAGCTTTTATAGTTATATTTTAAAAAACTTAATAAGGTCTAATTAGTAATATTTATTATATCTCTTTAAGCGAGCCTTTATAGTATATACTTTAAGCGTTCTTATTATAAGGTTTTATAAGGCTCTTTAAAAATAAAGTAAGGAGTTTAAGTATAGCTACTTAAATTTTATAATAACTCCTTTAAGTAAGAAAAAAAAGCTAACGTTCTTATTAGTTTAAAGTAAAAATAAAGTAAAAGGGGCGCTAAGTAATAGCTTTATAGCGGCGTCTTTATACTATATTAATAGTATGCCGTCTTTACCCTTTTAATATTCTTTTTAGCCTATCCGGCTAATAGTAATAAAGCAGCTTAAAATAATAAGTAAGCGGCTTTATTATAGATTCTTATTACCTATTTAGTTATATGTTTTTGTTTTTATTAAGGCGATTAGCGCGTTTAGCTCAAACTTATAATAAGGTTTCCGACTTTTCTCTAAGGTATATATTTAAGTACTTATTAAGTAGTAAGGAGTCCCCGCGCTAAAGAATATTTAATTTCCTTAGTAGGATATATTATAAAAAACTAGCTTTATTTAAGCCTTATTTCGTATTATTATCTTACTTACCCTTAACGCTATTTTTAATCCTCCGCTAAGTTCTTATATTACTTACTAGCTTTTTAAGCCGCTTATAAGTAAGATATTATATCTTACTTACTATTACTATTATAGCTATTTTTTACTTTTTATCGCTAGGCTTTTTAACTTATTATCTTTTCTATATAGCGCTATTACCTACACTTTTCCGCTAATTAATACGCGTTTTACTACGAAGAAGGTATTAAAGTAAAAGTAAGCTATCTTATTAATATTAATAAGTATAATTAGTATTATAGTATCGAATACTTATATTTCTACTTAAAAGTAAGTAATAAGGTCCTTAATATCCTTAATACTTAACTCCTAACTTTTAAGGTTTTAAATATATTTAATAGTCTTTAATAACCTTTTTATAAAGGAGGCTTTAAGGGTAAGAATATAAAGTATATAGTTAGTGTGGCTAATAAAGCGGATATTAAAGCCTAAGAATTTTATTACTTAGGTTAAAGTTAAGTCGCGTTTAGAATCTTTATAGGCTTATAAGTAAAGCTTAGTATAGTTTATAGCTAAGTAAAAACTTCCGATTATTATAATCTTATTATTAAAATATAAGCCCGTAAAGCTAAGCTTATTAAGGATTATATTAGTTATTATTAATAGCTTTTATAAGATTAAGCGGCGGAATATATTATAAGGCTAGTTCTTACTATCTCTTTTAGTTAAGGAGGGACGGTAAATAAACTATAGTAAAGCGCTTATATACTTTTATATAGCTAGGCTAAGTATAGCGGTAAGGGGAAAAAGCGTTTACTAAGTAAGATTAAATAAGTTCTTAAAGCTTATAGCGGCTATAAGCTAAGAGGGGGATTTTATAGCGCGGGCTAAACTATATATAAAGCGAGATAAGATTTTAGCTATAGTAGCTTAAGACGCTGCTATAAGCCTAGCTATAAACTAGTTAAGCTAGGCCTTAAATATATAGTTAAGGATAATATAGATATAGTTTTAATTATTTCGCTAAAGTAGGTTTTTACTACCTATAGTAGCTACTAGAAATCTTAAGACTATAATAAGGTTAGTTAACCTAAAAGCGTTAAGTATTAGTTAATTATTCCGTTAATAAAGATTTCCGGCTACGCCTTAAAAAATATATAAGCGGCGGGGGCTTTTAGATAATAAGAGCTAAGCGGGAGGTATAGCTAAGTTACTATAAAACTAGCTATTTAAACCACCCTATAATATAAAGCTAGGAGGTAAGTCGTTTAAGTTAAGTGTTTAAATAAAGTAATATAAGCTATCCTTTATAGTACTATAATTTAAGTAAAATCTATTAACTTAAGCGCGGTTATAAAAAGCGATGTAGGTTTATATAAAGGCTTAAACCTAAAGGTTTTAACTTTTATTAAGAGACTTAAAGCTATAAAGGATAGCCGCCTCGTTTTTATAAAGCTTAAGTACTTACTTATATTCTTTATATTAAAGGCGTAAGGGCTTATAAAAAAGCGGGCTAAAAAGGTAGTTACGAAATAGCTACTCTTAGCTATAAAAGACGTTAAATGATAAAAGGACTTAAAACGGGAGTATAAAGATTATAAGCTTAAGGTAAAGAAAGTTATATATAAAGGAGTAAGCGAGGTACGGCGGGCTAAAGCTAGTAGTAAAGGGAAATATAATTATAAAAAGAAGGAAAGAAAAGAGAAAATATAAGTAGCGGAAAGAATTTAAATAAGTATACTATAAGGCTAAAAAGACCTTATAACTTAAAGTAAATAGCGGTATATTATTATTAAAATAACTATTTACCTTAAGTATAGTAAGTTATAGTTTTTTATAATATATAGTAGCTTTTAAGTCTTATACTTAAGCTTAACCGCTTAATTCTTTTAGTTAAGGAGTTTTATATTAAGTTATATAAGCCGCGTATTATACTTTTATTTAAACTACTTAAGTAGCTAACTTCTTTTATGCTTTTTTAAAGGCTTTTATAATCTTTAGTAAGAAGACCGCTTTTTCGTTTACTTATAAGTTATAGCTACTTAGCTAGCCTTTTTAAGCTATAAAAAACTCTTTTTTTAGCTTTTCGCTACCTTTTTTTATTATATAGCTTTATAGGATTTATTTTACTTTTTACTTATTTAAGTAAGGTATCTTTTTATCTTAAACTAAGTCTAAGTATACAGCTAGCTTATTTACTAAGCGTAGTTATATTACTAAAATAATAAATAGATATTAAAAGACCTTTTTATATTTAACTAGTATATAAGCTATCTTACTTTAGCGGTAACTTTAAACGGCTTAGTATATTTTTCTTAAAGCTTTATTAGTTTACTATCCGCGATATAATAACCCTTATTAAGCTATAGCTAAACTTAATTACTAGGCTTAAATTTCAATAAGCAGTATTTCTTATTATATCTTTCCTTTATAATAGCTTAAGTATAAGTAATAGCTAACTTAGCTTTTTCTTATAAGACCTCTCGGTTTTATAGGTATAAGTAGTTATTTAGGAACTAAAAGCTATTCTTTATTCTTATCCTTATTATAAGCTTATTTAAAGCTATATAAATTACTAAGAAAAAGGAATTATTAAGGTTAAATTAAAAAGCAACTAATATATTAGTTTAGTATAAGTCTAGGAAATCGGCGGTAAAAAATCGTAATACGATCTTTATAGTTTAGTTTTACTTTTTTAATAAGCTATCGGTTTAAAGGTACTTAGCGGTAAATATAAAAAGCTTTAATCCGAAGGCTTATTATAAAGTCCGCTAAAATACTAAAGTAAATTTTACGTCTTAGTTAAAGATTATTCTTTTTAAAATCCCTTAATTAGCCCGGAGTAGCTTAGTATATAACGCTTATACTTAGTCTTTCGCTATAAACTAGTTATTACTTAAGATAAGGAGATATATCTTTAAGAATTTATTAGTTAAAGTTAATAAAGTATTAAAGAAGTTTCTTATAAGATCTTTTTAAAAGGATTATTTAGCTTAGATTATTAAGAGCTTAGTAATAAAGTTTATCGCTATTATATAATATAAAACTAGCGGGCTTGAAATTAAAATAAGCTACCTTAGCGTTTTACCTTAATTAGTTTAATTATAGTAATAAGCGTCGTAGCTATTTATAACCTTATTTATATATCTACTTAGCTATAAGATTAAGAAGCTTTAAAATAAATCTTATTATATATAAGTGCGGCTAGTATAAAAATATTTAGTATACGCGTTTTTAACGATCTTCTTAGCGTAGGTCTTAAGGATATAAAGTCTTTAGCGTTTATCGTTCTCTATAAAGTAAAGTAACCCTTATAATTAAAAGAATAAAAGTCTAAGGATACTATCCTTATTACTAAGCTATATATTAATCTTTACTTACTATATATCCTCTATATATTTATTAATTATTTTTTAGCAAAGCGGTAATTCGATTAATACTTTTATATAAAGGAATATACAGTCCGTTATCTTATCTTCTTAAATACGTTTTTATTCCCTTTCTTAATTTAAGGATACCGGCTTATTATCTTAGTATAGTAAACGTAAAAAAGCGTTTAGTATAACGTTTTTAACGCTTAAAATATAGCGTACCTTAAGCGGGAATTAGCTTAAGTATTACGATATAAGGACTAGCTTATTATTAGATTTTATATTAATAGGAAATAAGGATTTTTAGTATATAATTCTATAGGTACTTATATAGTTAGTAAAGACGATTACTTATAGCGTTTTTATAAATAGTATTATAGTATATAACTTATAAACTACCTATATTAAACTAGTTACTTTAAGCTTTATAAGCTAATATTAAGGCTCTTTACTTTAAAAGTCGCGGCTTAAGTTAATAATAAGCTAGACTTTAGTTTAAGCTAGTAGCGTCTTTTTATCCTATTTTATGCTTTTTTTAAGTAAAAAGCTATGACTACTACTTTATATTCTTAAGATATATCGATTTAAATAAATAGTTATTAAGCGGGGTTAAAGTAATAAATTATTTAAGGCTTAATAGGTTTTTTAGTTAGATTTATAAAGGCCTCTTTTTCTTTTAAAGTAAGCTAAAAAGGTGCTTTCGCGGTATATTAAGCCTATCTTTAGCCCCTTAAAAAAACTCTTTTTTCTTATCTTATTTAAAATAGCTTTATCTTTTATCTTTATAAAATATCGAATTTCTTAGCAAAATACGGGACTATATAGCGAAGCTACTTAATAAGGCCGATCTATTTCTTAAGCTATTAAAGATTCTTTAAGAACGTAATATTCTTTAAAGCTTATATATATTTATTTATATTTATTAAGCTAATAGCGTTTACTTTAAATCTAAGGAGCTATATAAATAAGTATGCTAAAAACACTTTAGTTTAGATAAGGTAATATTATAGTTATAAAAAGCGCGGAATACTACCTTTAAGTATTAAAAGTATTCTTTAGCTATATTAAAGTAAATAATAATATTATCGATATAAGCTACTATATATTCTTAATATTTATAAAGAACGATATTAATAAACATTTAAATATATACTAAGGAGTCTTTAAAACTTATAAGTATTATTAGTAATCTTTTTAGCTTATAATAACTTATAACTATAAACTTTTTTTAGTAATCTTAATAAACTAAGAATTAGTAAAAAAACGATTATATATTTAATATATTAATAAACCTCTTTCCTTAAAAGCGTTTAATTATATCGCTTTAAAGGGGCATTAAGTAAGCATTAAAAGTAATAATAGCGTTAATCCCTTATAAGTCTATAACTACTTATCCTTTTTTTTTCTATTTACTATCTTTTATATAATAAATACTAGCGCCGTAAATAAAGTTAGCTTATAAACTTATTTTAAATTTTTTTTTAGTTAGCTAGCTAAATATCGTATTTACTACCTTCTTATCCTTATTGCTTAATAAGTATAATCTTAATATAACTTATTAATATTACTATCTTTTTATTAAGGGAATGCGTATATATTTAGATTTATTTACATATACTACTCCTTTATCTTATTAAAGGCGGGGAAACGATTAAAGGATATCTTAAACCTTTAATACGTATTTTAAGTCCTTAGCGTAAATCTAAACGCTCTTATTAGTAATAAGTTTAAGTAAATCCTTAGTTTCGCCGATTTTAAGCTTATAGTTTACTATAAGATCTTTTTATAAGAAGTCCTTAGTAAGGTCTATCTTATCCGGATTTTTTATAAAGACTTCCGCTAAGAGAGTAATAGCGTTAACCTTCTTATATAGGTAGAACTGCTTATTAAGGTCTATAACTATCCTAACCTTTTAGCCTTAAAAGAGTATTAATAGTTCTTTAATATAATTTATTGCTATAAAGCTCTTATAATCTTATATTATCGTTTAAGCGAGCTTAAAGTTATTAAGAAAGAATATTATATTATAATTTAATAGCGGCGCCTAGACTTATATATATAAAGTATAGCTAAAACTAGCTAATATTATTATAATAACTAAGTAGATTACTTATTTATATATCGCTAGTCTTAGCTAAACTATCTTAACTTTATCTTTAATCCTTTTATAAGCCTTAATTTATAAAACTAATATAAAGTTTATTAAGTCTTTTTAATAAGGAACTAAAAATTCTTAGCTAAGTAATATATTAGCCGCTAAGCGTTTTACTATTTAAGCGCCGATACTTACTTTTACGACCGCGAGGCTATTATTTAGCTTTCTTAGTATATATATAGTAAATTCTATTTATTTAATAGTAGCTATCCTTTTTACTTTTTAAATAAGAATTCGTTTAAAGGAGTTTATAATTATATCTTAAAAGGTCTTTACTAAGTCGGCTTAAATAAAGCTTCGGTCTACCTTAATATCTATATAAGCTTTAATTCTTATCCTAAGCCTTTCTCTTTTATAGACTAATAAGCGTATATAAGTAAATTATAATAGCTTATTAAGGCTTAATAATTAAACGTTAAGAGAAGCCTTAACTATTTAAACGCTTTATAGCTTTTAAATAACTACTTATTATACTAAGCTACGTCTTTATATAGCAACGTCTTAGCTAAGGTTAAGAGGGTATTTATCTTTAATATATTAATAAAGCTTATTTATTAAAAGGAATACTTCGCTATAAAATCTATATACTTTATCTACCTCTTAAACTAAGTTTATTATAGTAAAATTTACGGTTTCTTTAAACTTTTATTAATATCCGTTTAAGCTTTTTTTATATTATACTTTTTATCTTTTAAATCGTTATTAATTTTTATTATAATTTCTTTTATAGTTATAAGGTATACTTACTTTAGCTTTAGTATTAATAAGTATATAGTCTTTAAGGTTCCTTTTTTCTTAAGCTAAAGGGCCTTACTTTATATTCTTAGCTATTTAAATAAGTTTCTCCTTTTACTTAGTAAGCGCTATAAGGCCTATAGTGTATCCGCCCTTATTAAGCGGTTTAAGAATATAATCCTCGGCCTTAGTAAGCCTTTAATTAATAGCCGGGGCGTTTTAAACTATCCTTTAAGTGCGTATAAAGTATAGCTAATCGGCCTTTACTTTTCTATTAGTTAGACTTATTCTTTTCGCGCTAGTAAGTACTTTTAAGATCCTTAAGTATATTTAACTTATAGCTGAAAAAGAATTTCCTTAGATTTATTGATTTATTTATTAATATCCTCGTTTTTTATTAAACATTATAAGGATTCTTATAAATAAACGTCTAGCTTTTAGTAAATTATTATAGTTAAGTAGTTTAGCTAGTAAAGCGCGGCCTTAGCTCTATATCGTAAGTGCGATATTTAAGACTTAAAGTCGGACCTTATTACTATATCTTTAATAATAAAGTGCTTTTTATTAAGTGCTTATATTGCTATATTTAAGCGGATTTTAAACCGTTTTTATAAGGCGGATATTTATTAGCTTAATTTAATACTAAGCTCGCTAAGTTCTTCTTATTATAGTTTTAAGAGGTCTTTAAAATACTATTCCGCTATATTTCCTTAAAAAAAAGAAGGCAATTAAATAGCTAACTTATTTATATAAGACTTACCTTTACTGGCGTTTTAGCGGATAAAGTTAATAAAACGGTTTACTCTTTAAAATATATTAGCCTTTTTATCTTTTTAAACCTTTTTTAAGGATACTTTTAGTAGTCTTAATAGGTTAAATCTAGTTATATCCTTAGCTTATAGTCAAGGTTTTTCTTAAGGCTTAGTAAGCGCGTCTTTTTTTCTTAGTACTTAAAGGAGATTAAGGAATTATTTGTTTAGTATTATTACTATTCTTATTAAAGGGCTTAAAGCTATACTTAGTTTTAATATTTACGCGCTAAGTATAAATAGGTTTAGCTTACTAAAGGTATCGCTTACTATATTCTTATTGCTTATTATTAAAGTCTTAGTCTTAATACTCTCGCTAAGCGCTAAACCTTTTATCTTATACGCGTTTTAAAATTTAGTACGCCGTAAGGCCTTTAGTATAAAAGGCTTATTTTTATTAATTAAGAGTTATAAAAATGCTTTAATTAGCGCGGCTATAGCGGATAAGGCTAAACGGTAATACTAAACTAAGAAACTACTAAGTATCCTTTAAGGCGGATTTTTAATTTAGGCCTTTAAACTAAACTTTATTAGTAATATATAGTAAAAATATCCGCTAAGCTTATTATTTTAAAACAAAAAGTAACTTTATTATAAGCTTAATTTAAAAAGTATTTAGTAAGTAAGGAGCTAAATAGTTTTAAGGTTAGCTTATTTTTACTTCTTTTATTTAAAAGATAATTAATTTATTTAAGTAATACTAAATTTAGTTTACTTAATTATATAAGTTTTATTATATTATAGTTTTTCTTTTATTATTATTTTAAAAGCGGATTGCCTTTTAAAAGGTAGTAGTATTAGCTTAAATAAGCGGGACTCATTTTATATCTTATTTAGCTTTTTAAGCTATTGCGGTATAGTACTTTAAAAAAGGGCAAAGGAGATTATTAAACTAATATACTTAGTAAGCCGCGGCCTTTTCCGCTTTTATAGCCTACTTATCTTAAAGTTTTATTATAAGCGCGTTAAAGAAAAGGTGCTTATTATTAAGGTTAGACTTAAAAGCTAATAAGAGCTTCTTATTAAAGAAAATATCGTTTAGTATCTAACTTACTATAAGATAAGTACTTAATTATATAATATAGTCGCCTTTAGCTTAGTAAATATTTAAGGGATTTCCGTTTAAATAGGTAGGAATTGCTACTATTTACTATGCTTTATTATAAGAATAAGAGGATAAGGCGCGGACTAATTACCGCTAGTTAAGGCCGGTACTATAAACTAATTATTATTAGTTAAGCTAGTATAACGGACTAATTATTATATATAAACGTATATAAAGGTTTAAAAATAGTAAAAAGCTTTTTTTTTCTTTAAAGTATAGCTAGCTACTTTATACTAAGTTCTTTAAGCTAATTTTAAGGATCTTTAATTATACTATTCTTTTATTTATTTTCAGTATATAAATAAAAGATAAATATCTTTATAAAATTACTTAATAAACTAAGTATAAGCTTATTTAAAAATACTATAAACTATAATTAAGAAAATCCTTTAAATATCCTTAGATATCCTTTAAAAATTATAGTAAAGTCTATTTTATATCTTTTAAGGTGCTTTTATAGTTAAAAATAGACTAAACTATAATTAAGATATTCCGTGGAAATCCTTAAATATCTATTAAAAATACTAGTAAAATCCGCTTAGTCGTATTTATAGTGCTTTTTATAGTTAAAAACGTTATAAACTATAGTTAAATAGGCTTTTTAGCCTTTATAGTTATATCTTAAAAACCTTAGCGGGGTCTAATTAATAATATTTATTATATCTCCTTAAGCAAGCCTTTATAGTACGTGCTTTAAGCGTTCTTATCGCGGGGTTTTATAAGGCTCCTTAAAAGTAAAGTAAGGAGTTTAAGTATAACCGTTTAGACTTTATAATATTATAGTTTTAAAAGGTCTTTAAAATACTATTCCGCCGCACTTCTTAAAAAAAGGAGGGCAATTAAATAGCGAATTTATTTATATAGGCCTCGCCTTTATTAGCGTTTTAGCGGATAAAGTTAATAAAATAGTTTACTCCTTAAAACATATTAGCTTTATTATCTTCTTAAACTTTATTGAAAAATACTTTTAGCGGTCTTAATAAGTTAAATCTTCTTATATCCTTAGCTTATAGTTAAGGTTTTTCTTAAGGCTTAGTAAGCGCGTTTTCTTTTCTTAATACTTAAAGGAGACTAAGGAATTATTCGTTTAATATTATTACTATTTTTACTAGAGAGTTTAAAGCTATACTTAATCTTAATATTTATATGCTAAGTATAAATAAGTTTAGCTTATTAAGGGTATCGCTTACCGTATCCTTATTGCTTATTATTAAGGTCTTAGTCTTAATACTCTTATTAAGCGCTTAACCTTTTATTTTATATATATCTCGAAATTTAATATACCGCGGGGCCTTAAGCGTAAAAGGCTTATTTTTATTAATAAAGAGTCTTAAAAATGCCTTAGTTAATATAGCTATAACGGATAAGGCTAAATAGTAATATTAAACTTAGAAACTATTAAGTATTCTTTAAGGCGGATTTCCGGTTAAGGCCTTTAAACTAAACTTTATTAATAATCCGCGGTAAAAATATCCGCTAAGCTTATTATCTTAAAAAAAGAGTAACTTTATTACCGGCTTAATTTAAAGGGTATTTAACGGGTAAAGAGCTAGATAGTTTTAAGGTTAGCTTATTCTTACTCCTTTTATTTAAAGGATAATTAATTTATTTAAATAATATTAAATTTAGTTTACTTAATTATATAAGTTTTATTATTAAATAGTTTATCTTTTATTAGTATTTTAAAAGCGGATTACTTTTTAAAGGGTAGTAATCTTAGCTTAGCTAAGTAAGAGTTATTTTATATCTTATTTAGCTTTATAGGCTATCGCGGTATAGTACCTTAAAAAAGGGTAAAGAAGATTATTAAATAGGTATACTTAGTAGGCTATAGCCTTTTTTGCTTTTATAGCTTACTTATCTTAAAGTTTTACTATAAGCGTATTAAGGAAGAGGTGCTTATTATTAAAGTTAAACTTAAAAGCTAATAAGAGCTTCTTACCGAAAAAAATATCGTTTAATATCTAACTTCTTATAAGATAAGTACTTAATCGTACGATATATTCGCTCTTATCTTAGCGAATATTTAAGGGATTTTTATTAAAATAAGTAAGAATTATTATTAATTACTATGTTTTATAGTATAAAAATAAGGGGATAAAGCGCGGATTAATTACTATTAGTCAAGGCTAGTACTATAGACTAATTACTTTTAATTAAGGCTAGTACTATAAACTAATTACCGCTAATCGGGCTAGTATAATAGACTAATTACTATATATAAACGTATATAAAGGTTTAAAAATAGTAAAAAGCTTATTTCTTCTTTAAAGTATAGCTATCTACTTTATCCTTAGTTCTTTAAGCTAATTTTAAAGATTTTTAACTATACTATCCTTTTATTTATTATTAATATATAAATAAACCGTAGATATCTTTAAAAAATTACTTAATAAACTAAGTATATCCTTAGTTAAAAATACTATAAACTATAGTTAAGGAAATCCCTTAAATATCCCTTAATATCTCTTAAATATCGCGGTAAAGTTTATCTTATATCTTTTAAGGTGCTTTTATAGTTTAAAATAGGTTAAACTATAATAAAGATATCGTATAAAAATCCTTAAATATTCCTTAACAATACTAGCGGAATTTACTTAATAGTTTTTATAGTATCTTTTATAGTTAAAAACGTTATAAACTATAGTTAAATAAGCTTTTAAGCCTTTATAGTTATATCTTAAAAACCTTAATAAGGTATAATTAATAATATTTATTATATCTCCTTAAGCGAGCCTTAATAGTATATGCTTTAAGCGTTTTTATCGCAAGGTTCTGTAAGGCTTTTAAAGAGAAACGTAAGGAGTTTAAGCATAGCCGCTTAAATTCTATAATATTTATACTATAAAGCGTAGTATATAAGTTTTAAGGATATATAGTTTTTAGCGTTTATTGTTCTTTATAAAGTATAGTAACCTTTATAATTAAAAGAATAAGAGTTTAAGAATACTATTTTTCGCGCTAAGCTATATAATAATTTTTACTTATTATATATCCTTTATATATCTATTAATTATTTTTAGCGGAGCGGGAATTTATTTAATACTTTTATATAAAGGAATATACGGTTTATTATCTTATCTTCTTAAATATATTTTAATTCCCTTTTTTAGTTTAAGAATATTAATTTATTATCTTAGTATAGTAAACGTAAAAAAGTAATTAGTATAATGTTTTTAATACTTAGGATATAGTATACTTTAAGTAGGAATTAGCTTAAGTATTAAAAAGCAAGGACTAGCTTATTATTAAACTTTATATTAATAGAGAATAAGGATTTTTAGTATATAGTTCCGTTAGTGCTTATATAATTAGTAAAAATAACTACTTATAGCATTTTTACAGATAGTATTATAGTACGTAGCTTAAAAACTACTTATACTAAACTAGCTACTTTTAGCTTTATAAGCTAATATTAAGGTTCTTTACTTTAAAAAGCGCGGCCTAAGTAAATAATAAGCTAAACCTTAGTTTATATTAATAAAGTCTTTTTATCTTATTCTATACCTTTTTTTAAGTAAAAAGCTATAGCTATTACTTCGTATTCTTAAGATATATTAATCTTAATAAATAGTTATTAAGCGGAGTTAAAGTAATAAATCGTTTAAGGCTTAGTAAGTTTTTTAGTTAAATTCGTAAAGGCTTATTTTTTTTAAAGTAAGCTAAAAAGCGGCTTTTATAGTATATTATACTTATTCTTAGTCTTTTAAAGGGACTCTTTCTTCCTATTTTACTTAAAGTCGCTTTATGTTTTATTTTTATAAGACGTTTACTTTCTTAGTAAAATATAAGACTATATAGTATAGTTACTAAATAAGGCCGATTTATTTCTTAAGCTATTAAGGTTTTTTAAGAATATAATATCCCTTAAGGCTTATACGTATTTATTTATATTTTTTAAGCTAATAGCGCTTACCTTTAATTTAAGGAGTTATATTAATAAGTATACTAAAAAGGACTTTAGTTTAAATTAAGTAATATTATAGTTATAAAAAGTGCGGAATACTACCTTTAAGTATTAAAGGTGTTTTTTAGCTATATTAAAGTAGATAATAATATTATTAATATAAGTTATTATATATTCTTAGTATCTATAAAGGATATTATTAATAAACCTTTAAACGTATACTAAGGAGTTTTTAAAGCTTATAAGTATTAATAATAATCTTTTTAGCCCGCGATAGCTTATAACTATAAACCTTTCTTAGTAGTTTTAATAAACTTAAAGCTAGTAAAAAAATAATCGTGCGTTTACTATATTAATAAACTTTTTTTATTAAAAGCGTTTAATTATATTGCTTTAAAGCGGTATTAAGTAAGCTTTTAAAGTAATAATAGCATTAATTCTTTTTAAGTCTACGACTACTTATCTCTTTTTCTTTTTCTTTATTATTGTTTATACTATAAATACTAATACTATAAATAAGGTTCGCTTATAAACCTATTTTAATCGTCCTTACTTAAATAGCTAGCTTAATATTTTATTTACTACCTTTTTATCTTTATTACTTAACGGATATAATTTTAAAATACCTTATTAGTATTGCTATTCTTTTATTAAGGGGATACGTATATATTTTCACTTATTTATATATATTACTCCTTTCTTCTTTTAAAAGCGAGGAAATAATAAAAGGATATTTTAAACGTTTAATATATATTTTAAGTCCTTAGTATAAATTTAAACGCCTTTATTAATAATAAGTTTAAGTAAGTCCTTAGTTTAGCTAATTTTAAGCTTATAGTTTATTATAAGATCTTTTTATAAAAAGTCCTTAATAAGCTTTATTTTATCTAGGTTTTTTATAAGGACTTTTATTAAGGGAATAGTAATATTAACTTCTTTATATAACTAAAACTTCTTATTAAGGTTTATAATTATTTTTACTTTTTAGCTTTAGCGGAGTATTAATAGTTCCTTAAAGTAGTTTATTGCTATAAAGCTTTTATAATCTTATATTATAATTTAAGCGAGCTTAAAGTTATTAAAGAAAAGTATTATATTATATATTAATAATAGTGCTTAGACCTATATAAGTAAGGTATAGCTAAAGCTAGCTAAAATTCTTATAGTAGCTAAGTAGATTATTTATCTATATATTACTAGCTTTAGCTAAACTATCTTAACTTCCGCTAAAATCTCTTTATAAGACTTAATCTATAAGACTAATATAAAGTTAATAAGGTCTTCTTAATAAAGAACTAAAAAATCTTAGCTAAGCAATATATTAGCCGCGAAGCGTTTTACTATTTAAGCGCTAATCCTTACTTTCGTAACTATAAAGCTACCGTTTAGCCTTCTTAGTATATATATAGTAAATTTTACTTTTTTAATAGTAGCCGTTTTTCTTATTCCTTAAATAAGAATTCGTTAAAAGAAGTTTATAGTTATATCTTTAAAAGTCTTTACTAAGTCGGCTTAAATAAAGCTTTAATTTACCATAGTATTTATATAGGCTTTAATACTTATCTTAGGCCTTTCTTTTTTTTAAACTAATAAGCGTATATAAGTAAATCGTAAAAGCTTATTAAGACTTAATAGTTAAACGTTAAGAGAATCTTTAATTATTAAAATACTTTATAGCTTTTAAATAACTACTTACTATATTAAGCTATGTTTTTATATAGCAAACTCTTAGCTAAGGTTAAGGGGGTATTTATTTTTAATATATTAATAAAGTTTATTTTTAAGGGGAATGCTTTACTATAAAATCTATATACTTTATTTACTTCTTAAACTAAGTTTATTTTAGTATAGATTATGATTTTCTTTAAGCTTTTATTAGTATTTAATTAAGCTCCTTTTATATTATACTCTTTATTATTTTAATAGTTATTAATATTTATTATAGTTACTTCTTAAATTATAAAGTATACTTAGTTTAGTTTTAGCGTTAATAAGCATATTATCTTAAAAGTCCTTTTTTTCTTAAGCTAAAAGACCTTAGCTTATATCTTTAGCTATTTAAATAGGTTTTTCCTTTTACTTAATAAACGGTATAACGCTTATAGTATATCCGCTTTAGCTAAGCGGTTTAAGAAAGTAACTTATAGTCTTAATAAGCCTTTAATAAATAGTTTAAGCGTCTTAAACTATTCTTTAAGTACGTATAAAGTATAGCTAGTTAGTCCTTACCTTTTTATAAGTTAAACTTATTTTTTTATACTAATAAGGACTTTTAAGATCCTTAAGTATATTTAACTTATAGCTAAAAAAGAATCTTCTTATATTTATTAATCTATCTGTTAATATTCTTATATCTTATTAAATAGTATAAGGATTCTTATAAATAAATATCTAGCTTTTAGTAAATTACTATAATTAAGTAGTTTAGCTAATAAAGCGCGGCCTTAGCTTTATATTATAAGTATAATATCTAAGACTTAATGTCGGACCTTATTACTATATTTTTAATAGTAAACTGCTTTTTATTAAGCGCTTATATCGCTTTATTTAAGCGAATTTTAAACCGCTTTTATAAGGTGGAGATTTAATAGCTTAGTTTAATGCTAAGCCTATTAAGTTTTTCTTATTATAGTTTTTATATGTCTTTGGAATACTATTCCGCCGCACTTTTTTAAAAGAAGGAGGGCAATTAAATAGCTAATTTATCTCTATAAGCCTTACTTTTATTAGCGTTTTAGCGGATAAAGTTAATAAAATAATCTACTTCTTAAAATATACTAGCTATATTATCTTCTTAAACTTTATTAAAGAATACTTTTAGCGGCCTTAATAAGTTAAATCTCCTTATATCCTTAGCTTATAGTTAAGGCTTTTCTTAAAGCTTAATAAGCATTTATTTTCTTAATACTTAAAAGAGACTAAAGAATTATTCGTTTAATATTATTACTATTTTTATAAAGAGGCTTAAAGCTTTACTTAGTCTTAATATCTACGCGCTAAGTATAAATAGGTTTAGCTTATTAAAAATATCGCTTACTATATTTTTATTACTTATTATTAAGGTCTTAGTTTTAATACTTTTACTAAGTGCTTAACTTTTTATTTTATATATATCTAAGAATTTAGTATATTATAAAGCCTTAAGTATAAAAGGCTTATTTTTATTAATAAAAAGTCTTAAAAATGCTTTAGTTAGTGCGATTATAGTAAATAAGGCTAAATAGTAATACTAAAGTAAGAAACTATTAAGTATCCTTTAAAGCGGATTTTTAGTTTAGGCCTATAACCTAAACTTTATTAATAGCACTTAGTAAAAATATCCGCTAAGCTTATTATCTTAAGGAAAGAATAGCTTTTTCGCTAGCTTAATCTAAAAAGTGTTTAAAAGGTTCGGAGCTAAAAGGCTTTAAGGCTAGCTTATTCTTACTTTTTTTATTTAAAGAATAATTAATTTATTTAAGTAATATTAAATTTAATTTACTTAGTTTTATAGGTTTTACTATTTTATAGTTTATTTTTATTAGTATTTTAAAAGCGGATTGCTTTTTAAAAGGTAATAGTTTTAGCTTAGCTAAGTAAGACTTCTTTTACATCTTATTTAGCTTTATAAGCTATTACGGTATAATACTTTAAAAAAAGGTAAAGGAGATTATTAAACTAATATACTTAATAAGCCGCGGCCTTTTTTACTTTTATAGCCTACTTATCTTTAAGTTTAATTATTAGCGTATTAAAGAAAAGATACTTATTATTAAGGTTAAACTTAAAGGCTAATAAAAGCTTCTTATTAAAGAAAATATTTTTTAGTATTTAACCTTTTATAAGATAAGTGCTTAATCGTATAATTTAGTTGCTTTTAACTTAGTAAATATTTAAAAATTTTATTTAAATAAGTAAGAATTACTACTATTTACTATATCTTATAGTATAAGGACAAGGGGATAAGGTATAAACTAATTACTATTAGTTAAGGCTAGTACTAAAAACTAATTACTATAAATTAAGTTAATATAATAAACTAATTACTATATATAAACGTATATAAAGGTTTATTAATAGTAAAAAGCTTATCTTTTCCTTAAGGTATAGCTAGCTACTTTATACTTAGTTCTTTAAGCTAATTTTAAGGATTTTTAATTATATTATCTTACTATTTATTATTAATATATAGATAAACGATAAATATCCTTTTAAAACTACTTAATAAACTAAGTATAAGCTTAGTAAAAAGTACTATAAACTATAATATAGGAAATCCTTTAAATATCTTTAAATATCCCTTAAAAAGTATAGTAAAGTTTATCTTATATCTTTTAAGGTGCTTTTTTAATACAAACCGGGCTAAATTATAATTAAGATATCCCGTAGAAATCTTTGAATATTCTTTAAAAATACCGGCGGAATCTATTTAGTAATCTTTATAGTATTTTTTTATAGTTAAAAACGTCGTAAACTATAGTTAAATAAGCTCTTAAGTATTTATAGTTATATCTTAAAAACCTTAGCGGGGTTTAACTAATAATATTTATTATATCTCCTTAAGTAAGCTTTTATAGCGCGTGCTTTAAGCGTTCCCGCCGCGGGGTTCCGTAAAGCTCCTTAAAAGTAAAGTAAGAAGTCTAAGCGTGGCCGTTTTAATTCTATAATAAAGGCTTATTACTATCTTACTATAATAGCTTAGTATCTTTATAAGGCGCTTAATATCGCTAAGATAACTTATTAAAAAGAGAATAGTATTATAGGTGCTAAGAAAAACACGATAATAATTAATATATAATCGATATACTAGCGTTTAACTAACGATCTCTTAGTTTTAATATAGTGACTATTATATACTTATTAATAAGCGGCGCGAGCTGCTAACCCGGTTAACCTTAGCGCCGCTTTTTAGTATTAATATAGCTAATCCGGAGTACTATGCTTAAGAAGCATAGTTAAAACTCCGGCTACTTATAAGTAATACGGGCTATATATCTTAGCGATACGCCTTACTTAATATAAAGGCGGAGGTAGGTGCTATACTAATTAAAATATAGCTAATAAAGGAAAAGGGGATACTAACGTTTCCCTCTTAAATTAATAGAAATAAGGGGACTATTTAGTAAGTTCTCGCAATGTTAGTAAAGCGTTAATATAAGTAAAAGATAGTTTAAGTTTATCTTTTCTTTTATCTTTTTTTATCTCTCCTTTATTAATATTATAAGGTAATAATAGCTTAGCTTATATATTTTTTATCGTTATTATTTTAAGGAGGACTTAGCTTAGCTTTATATTTTTTTTAAGTTATTTACTTTTACTTACTTTTCTTCCCCGTTTTATATTTTACTAATTTTAAATAGTTGCTTTAACTAAGAATATAGTTAATTTATAGTAAATTAGTACTAAGTTAATAAGAAATTATAACTTAATAAGTAGGTTATCTTTATGCTTTTAGCGTCTTAGCCTTTACTTAGTTTTATGTTTCTTTTTTTTTATAAGATTAGTAAAGTATTTGCTAATATATACTTAGCTATTTATTATATCCTTAGTATTAACCTACTAATTATACTTTACTAGCTATCTTTTTTACTTAATTAAAAAGAAGGTATTGCTTTAAACGCGTCTTTTATTTAGCACTTTTTAAACTTCTTACTTACCTTCTTTATCTTAAAGGTTAAGTATTATTAATAGTTAAGCGCCTTCTTAATCGCTTAGCGTTTTCTTTTAAGGTTTTAATAAGCTAATATAAAATATATTATATATATATAAGTACTTATCTAAAAGAGCTAAATAATAAGCTTACTTCCTAATAACTTATAGCACTTTAAAAGGTCCGATATACTTAGAAGATAGCTTCCTTTTTTTATCTTTAAGGCGTAAATATTTTATAAAGAGCGTAATAAAGTTACTAACTTTAAGTAAATGTTATTAGTGCTTAAAGTTATAGTACTTTGCTTACGCTTTAATAACCTTTTGCTAGTATTCCTTAAGTTATTATTATAAGGTTTTTAGCTTATTAATTCTTACTTTTACTTTAAGTACCTCCCTCTTTATAATATTATCCTTAACGTTAATATAAAAGTTTAGTTAATAGCTAAAAAGGGCCTTATTAAAGGATAGATTAGTAGTAGTATTAGTTATATTATTATATATAAATTATACTATATAAAGAAAGAACGCTTAGTTCATTTATTTTAAATTTATAAAATATCTTAAGTAATAATCTACTACTTAATTTATACGTTTTATTTACTTATCTATTTAAAGTAAAATACTATTAATAACTTACGTCTTATTTATAAGAAAAAATATAGGTTTAACTAAAACTTATTAGTAAATCATAATCTTTTATCCGTAACTACGCTTTTTAATAGCTTATATACTACCTTAACGTCATAATAAAATGCTCTTACTAGCTTAAGCGTATTTATAATCTTAAAATATAAAATAAAGAGGCAGTACTTAGTATATTAGTCTATAATTATTAATATTGCGTTAACCTTTTATTTATAACGGAAACCCTATTCCGTTAGTAATCTTAAGTACTAAAAGTACTAATATTTAGTAAAGTAAATACCGCTAAATATAAAAGAGTAACTAGTAAAGTAAATACTACTAGTTATAAGTTATAACTATTAAAGTAAATACCGGTAGTTATAAGGAGAGACGATATAGCTTAACGGTTAAAGACGGCTAGTATTAGCTATAAGCGGTATAGGTTAGATACGCCTATATTCGGCTTAAGTTAGCTTTAGCTAATAACGGGATTAATATCGAAGAGATCGACTAATGCTTTATATAATTAACGAATACCTCGCATAGAGCTAAGGTTAGAACCCTACCTTTAAAAGAGGATAGAATCTTATAAAAGGTTTTAAAATAAGGATATTTAGTTTTATAAGCTAGTTATAAGTAATAAAGCGTATATTACTTATAACTAATAATAAAGATAGCGTAAGCTATTTCTATTAGCTTAAGAAGTAGTTTAGTAACCTTATAAGTTATACGAGGTATAAGTTATAGATTAGTATATAAAGGCATATAAAAGCATATAAAAGGAAAGCTTTTTAATAGCCTTAAAAAGGTATAAAAGGAGGTCTTTCCTCCTCTTTCCCTTAACTCCTTTTCTTTCCTTCTTTTTTCTTCTTTAGCTAGTTTTAACATAAGAAATCCGTATAATAAGATACCATTACCTTATTTAGTCTAGTAATTAGCATTAAGTCTTCTTCTCCCTTTTTAGCTAGTAAATTTAAATTAAATAAATTACGCCTTACTACTTAGTATATAAGAAATACTAAAGGTTCCGCTATATAAAACTAGCTTATAAGAATCTTTACAAACTTTATAGCTCCGATAAAGAATACTTAGTATTTATATACTTAGTAAGTTCTTTAAGCTATTAAGTAAAAGAAAGGTATTTATTATAATTACGTCTATTTAATTATAATAAATAGAAGAAGAATATCTACTTTTACGATACTATAGCTAACTAGTTAGCTATAAGCTAGTTCGAGGTATTTAAAGCTTTCTTATTCTTTTATAAGCTTTATAGATAGTAGTTTTATTTTAAAGATTAAGGCTCCTAAACCTCATACTAAAGAATTAGCTAAGTTATAAGAGTTTATTACTTCTCTTAAAGCTTATTTTTAGTTTTATCTTACTATAATAAACTAAAAATTAGTAAAGGTTATGTTTATATTTAGTTGCTTATAAGGCTTAGTAGCAATATAGTTTAAACCGATTCTTAAGAACTATATAGATAATAGTCTTAAAAATAGGAATTTAGATATAAAGATTTTTTTTAAGAATTTCGATAACTTCGAAAAAGCTTTATAAAAAACGTTCGGAATTATAGATAAGCAACGATTAGTAAAGCATAAATTAAGAAGGCTAAAGTAAGTTATGTCTTTATTGGCTTACGTAGCTTAATTTTAATAGATAACTTCTAAGCTAAAATAAGAAGATAATGCCCTTATAGCGATTTTTTACAAAGGTCTTAAAGAAGAAGTTAAAGACGAAATCTACCGCCTAGATAGGCTAGAGACGCTATTAAACTATATTAATCTAGCGGCCCGGATAGACGATAGATAGTGTAAACGCCGGCAGTAAAAAAAGCACCGTTCGACTCTTAGCGGGGTTATAAAAAAAATTAATAAAAAGCGATAGCGTAACCTAAATAACGTAATAGACTTAAATACCCTTAAAGCAAGCCCGCTAAAGCCCGCTAAGAAAGCTATTTAATACTTTAACTATATAAAGAAAGGCTATATTATAAGAGATTGCATTAAGAAAAGGAATTCCTTTAAGAGAAGGAATATGCTTATTTATAAGAATAATGCCCTTTTAGCCTATAATCCGCGATATACTTTACTACTACTTTCGATTAAACATACCGAAGAAATCGACGCTAAGCTTATTATGCCGACCCTTAGTCCGTTTAAAACTAGTTCGCTTATAAAGGGTCTTTATAAAAAAGAACTTAAGATAAAGTTAAAAGCTAAAAGCTTATACGATTAGTAAAAGAATGCTTTTAAGACTAAGGATAATTATAACTAAGAAACTTCCTTATAAACTATTTATAAAGATAACGAAAACGCTCCTTATTTTAATATAAATATTATACCTTTAAATACGGAAAAGAGCTATAATCCGGAAAACCTTAACTTATAAGAAATAGATCAAGAGCCCTCTTTTAAGAAAGAAAATAGCAACGGGCCTTATACTCCTTTTATAGAATATCTTAATATAGTTATTACTATTAAAGATAAGGTGTATAAGTAGCTATCTTAAACTAAATATTATAAAGATACTTACCTTATATACCTCTCGGATAAGTAAGGAAGCGGATAGTTTCTTAAACTAAGAAAGACTTTTAATAAACCCGCTATAACGACTAAGGAACTTATTACTAATACTAAGGTTTTTATAGAAAACCTTAAAAAGGATATTAAAGTTAATAAAAAGGAACTTATATACTACGGAGAAATAGTATAATAATACCGCACTGCTAAAAGGTCTCGCCCCGGCCTTAATTAAGGGTCAGGACGCTAATTATCGTCTATATACTTATATCTTATATACCGATATACGAGTAGCTAGAGCGCTTATATCTTACGTTCTGTAATAATTGCCGCCTTAAAAGGAAAGACGATAACGTTCTTATTATCTATAAGACGGGACCTCCTTAGTTTATTAATTTAGTAGCTAGAAGCTACGCACGCTTATATTATTACGCGCGCCCGGGGGGAGCCTTATTTCCGTATAGACTTATAGGTCTACTTTCTCGCGCGGGGATCGAACCTACGCTAAAGGAATTACTACTATTTGCTATAGAGAAATAGTGCGATAATACCGCACTGCTAAAAGGTCTCGCCCCGGCCTTAGTTAAGGGTCGGGACGCTAATTATCGTCTATATACTTATATTTTATATACCAATATATAAGTAGCCGGAGCGCTTATATCTTACGTTCCGTAATATTATATAAGAAAATACCGATAAACAGGTTAAAATCGAATAACTTTTACTCTTTAAGTAGTATAATAAAACGACTATCGAAAACTTTAAGAATAGTAACTTAGCTTTAATAAATAAGATAATTAAGCTAAAGAAAGATTATATATCTCTTTTTATATATATTACTAATTTAATTAAAGATAAAGACTATTTTAAGAATAAGAACGACGAGCTAGCTAATAAGCTTAAAGAAGATATAGAATTCTTAAATTTAGCTATTAAAGATACGTTTAGACGATATAGTAAGTATTTTAAGATAAATTATAATCTTCGCAATAAGAATTATAATTTAGATATGCTTTTAAAAGTAAAGAGATTCTTAAAACATATGCTTAAAGATTAGCTAGAAAAGTAGTAAAATAAGCATAATAACCTTAAATAATATAATAAGATAATTCGTACTAAAGGAGTTTTTATTAATAATACCGCAATAAAAGATTATGTTATTATAAAGGATTTAGTTTTTAAAGCTATTAAGAAGCTTAATAACTTAAATAAACTAGTTCCGTAAAAAGAATTAAGATTTACTAAAAAGTCGGTAAATAAAGTAAAAAACTAAAGAGCTTAAGAATAATAAGGCTATTTCTTAGTAAAAAGAACTTACTTATATTAAATAATAATTCCCGAAGTATAAAAATAACCCTTTTATTAAAATTAAAAGGATATCGCCTTAACGTATTAGTAGATTGCGGTGCGATAAGTAGCTATATTTCCCTTATAACGGTAAATCGTTTAAAATTACGTTATAAAAAAAAGGATAAGCCTTATATACTTCTTTTAGCAAAAGGATTACCCTTTAAGTATAATAATAGTAAGATTATACTAAAGATTAATCCTCTTAAGTATATAATCGGGATTTATAACTTTAAAGGTTCTTTTAACGTCTTAGCTATTAGCTATAATGTTATATTAAGACTACCCTTTTTACGGAAATATAATCTTATAATAGATTAGGATAAAGGCCTTTTAAGGTTAAAAGACAATACCTTAAATATTCCTCTTTATAGTTTAATAGAAGACGACCCCGGAACGAAACTCTTAAATAATTTAAATAGGGCAATACCTAATAATAACTATATAAGGAATAGCAACGATAAGGATAATAAAGCTTCTTATATAGATATAAATATTATATTAATAAATATCGTAATAAAGAACGATAAGATAACTAGTACGACTAAAGTTAAAATAACTACGATTAGTATAATATAAGCGAAAACAACGCCGAACCTTAATAAAGAAACTAAAAGCTTAGGAGATAGTTATAAAGCTACTTATAATTTATTAAAAGAAAATCTATCGAATACCTTAAAGAATATTAAGTAGTAATATCCTAAGTAAAAAGATAAGATTAAGAAGAAATAAAATAAAAGAAAGATTAAAAATAAGATATATAAGAATAGCTTATAGTATTTAGAAGGTACTATTAGCTTAAAACACCCTAAAGAGCGAATATAGTATATAAGACGTTCGGAAGATACTATTAACTTAGAACACCTTAAGGATCGTTATTTAAAAATACTTAAAAATATACTAAAGAGATATTTCGATATATTTACGCCGCTACTTAAAGATAAACTACCGCTATAAGGTAGTTAGGATTACGAAATTAAGTTAAAAAAAGGCTTTAAGCCTAGATTTTATAAGATATATAACTTAAATAAGAAGTATTTAAAGTTATTAAAAGAATATATCGATAAAGACCTACGAAAAGGTTATATTAAAAAGTCTAAATTAGAATATAGAGCTCCTATACTATTTACTTTAAAGAATAGTAAAGATAAAGAAAAAACTCGACTTTATATTGATTTTAGAGAAATAAATAACGATATAATAAAGGACCGGACTCCGTTACCTTTTATAAGCGAAATAAGGGATAGATTAGCTAATAAGTAATAGTATACTTAGGTTAACCTTAAATCTGTTTATAGCTAAATACGTATTAAAGAAAGAGATAAATTTAAAATAGCCTTCGGAACGCGATATAGACTTTATAAATTTTTAGTTATGCTTTTAGGATTAACTTATATACCAGCAACTTTTTAAAAGAGAATTAATAGTATATTAAATTCTTATTTAAACCGATTCTACACGGCTTATCTAAATAATATTATTATATACTTTAAAACGCTAAAGCAATACTATAAAGAAGTCGATATAGTGCTAAAAGCGTAAAGAAAAGCTAGCTTATATATCTTACTAAAGAAATATAGCTTTTATATATAAGAAATAGAATTCTTAAGGCATATAATTACTCTTTTTTATATAAGAATAGACTTATAGAAGATTTCTATAATTAAAGATTAGCTAATTCCTACGAATATTAAGGAAATTTAAAGCTTTATAGGATATGTAAATTATTATAAGAAGTTTATATTAGACTTTTTTAAGATAATTATACCGATATTATTAGTTTTAAAGAAAGCTAAAACGGACTATTTTAAGTAGAACTTAAAAGCAGACGAAGCCTTTTAAAACATTAAAGGATTACTTATTAAAGAACCTATATTAAATACATATAATCTAAAGAAGCTATTAGAATTAAAAACGGATGCTTCGAATTTTACATTAAGCGAGTAGCGAAGCTAGCGCGATAAAAACAATATTTTTAAACCTATAGCGTTTTACTAGAAAAAGCTAGTAAGAGTAGAGATTTATTACTCAATTTACGATAAAGAACTCTTAGCTATTATATATACTTTTAAAGAATTTCGGTATTATATTTTAAGAAATAAATATAAACTTAAGGTTTATATAGACTATAAGAATATTAGTTATTTTGCTATAACGTAGTAGTTAAATGCTAGGCAAATAAGATAGGCTAAATTCCTTTCGGGAATTTAATTATAAGATTATTTATAAGAAAGGTTTTAAGAATAATTAAGCTAATGCAATTAGCCGATAACTAGACCTTAATAATAAAAAAGAGCCTTATAAAGAGACTTTATTATTTCTAAATAATAATAGTAATTTAAAGTTAAAGACATTATATATACTATTTAACGTATAAGGAGATCTTACTTCTTTAAAATTACTTAAGAATTCTTATAAGAACTTAGATAAGAAAGGATATAAGAATCTTAAGTAAGAGGGAAAAATAGCGTTTTATAAGAATAAGCTATTCCTTACCTTAAAGACTAAGAAAATAATTATAATAGATTTCTATTCGCACCCTTTATACGGACATTAAGGTATTATAAAAACGTATAATAAGATTAAAAACTATTATAATACCTATAACGTCTATAAGAAAGTCTAAGGAGTTATTAAGTTATGCGAAGTATGCAATAAAAGCAAGGCTATATAATATAAGCCTTATAGTAACTTAATTCCTCTAAAGGTTCTTTTAAGACCTTAAGACTTTATAGCCTTAGACTTTATTATAAAATTACTAAAGTCTATAAATTTTATAACTAGTATAAAATACGATTTTATTTTAATTATAGTTAATTATCTTATAAAGTATAGCTATTTTATTTTAACGTATAAAGCTATAAACGTAGAAAAGTTATCTTATACTTTTATAAGATATATTATAGCTAATTAAGGACTTCTAAGTTCGATTATTTCGGATAAAGATCGGAAATTCATTTCGAATTTCTAATAAGGTTTAACGTAAGCTTAAAGTATAAAGCATAAATTATCTACTGCTTTTTACCTTATTATAGACAGAATAATAAAACAGTTAAATTAAACGCTTAAGTAATATCGTAGAAGCTATATAAATTATTAGAAAGATAATTAGCTTTTTAAATTACTTATAGCATAGTTAGCGTATAAAACCTTTTATTCTAAGCTTATTAAGAATACTTTAGTATTCGCGAATTATAGCTTTATCCTTAAAGCTTATAGGTCTTCTTTACTTAAAGAAGTTATAGCCGAAAAAGCTATATTAAACTCTAAGTAGTTAATTAGCTTATACGGATTTTTAAAATCAGAATTAGATTATATTGCTAAGAAGATATTATATTATTATAATAAGAGATAGTCTTTAAAACTTTCTTTATCTAAAAGCGATAAAGTATATCTTTTAATAAGGAATCTTAAAACTAATAGACTTAATAAGTCTTTAGATTATAAGAAGATAAGACCTTTTAAAGTTATAAAGAAAATAGTAAAGGTTAATTATAAGTTAGAACTTTTAATTAGTCTACTTATATACCCTATTTTTTATATATCTTTATTAAAGCTAACTTTATAAGAGGCTAAGGTAGTAAGAAAGCTAGACTTAAAAAGAGTTAAAGAGAGCGAATATATAGTAAAAACTATACTCGCTAAGAAGATAGAAAATTAAGAATACTTTTATTTAATAAAGTAAAAGGACTATCTTAGTTCGGATAATACTTAAGAACTTATAAAGCACTTAAGAAATGCTTTAAGAAAAGTTAAGGATTTTAATCGATAAACCCTTTAGAGAAAGTATTAGCTTCTTTAAGCTAGGATTTCTTTATTATCCTAGATAGTAAAAGTAAAAGGAAATCTAAATAAGATTTTTCTTAGGAAAAGATCTATAAAGATAAAAGATTAGGATTTTCTTTTAAGAATTCTTAAGGTTACTCTCTTTAAAGTGGGATTTCTTTAAATATTATAAATAGTTTCTTAAAGGTTAAAAAGAACCTATAAGAAAAGAACGTTTTTCTTTCTAAGTTTAAAAAGACCTTAAAAAGGGGAATATATAACGGAAACCCTATTCCGTTAATAATCCTAAGTACTAAAAGTACTAATATCTAGTAAAGTAAATACCGCTAAATATAAAGGAGTAACTAGTAAAGTAAATACCGCTAGTTACGAGTTATAACTATTAAAGTAAATACTAGTAGTTATAAGGAGAGACGATATAGCTTAATAGTTAAAGACGGCTAGTATCGGCTATAAGCGGTATAAGTTAGATACGCCTATATTTAGCTTAGGTTAGCTTTAGCTAATAACGGGATTAGTATTAAAGAGATCGACTAATACCTTATATAATAGACCGATGCCTTATATAGAGCTAAGGTAAAAGGCCTACCTTTAAAAGAGGATAGAATCTCGTAAAAGGTTTTAAGATAAGGATATTTAGTTTTATAGGCTAGTCGTAAGTAATAAAGCGTATATTACTTATAACTAGTAATAAAGATAGCGTAAGCTATTTTTATTAGCCTAAAAAGTAGTTTAGTAACCTTATAAGTTATATAAGGTGTGAGTTATAGATTAGCATATAAAAGCATATAAAAGCATATAAAAGGAAAGCCTTTTAGTAGTCTTAAAAAGGTATAAAAGGAGGTCCTTCCTCCTCCTTCCTTTAACTCCTTTCCTTTCTTTTTTTCTTCTTCTTTAGCTAGTTTTAATATAAGAAATCCGCATAATAAGATACCCTTACTTTATTTAGTTTAGTAGTTAGCACTAAGTCTTCTTCTCCCTTTCCGGCTAGTAAATTTAAATTTAATAAATTACGCCTTACTACTTAGTATATAAGAAATACTAAGGGTTCCGCTATATTAACCTTTATATTATACTTTTAGTAAACTTATAATAAAGTTTATTAATAGTTCTTATTAAAGTTATATAAGGCATAGTAGTAATTATATAGCGTTATAAAGTTAATACCTCCTTAATATAGCGCCTTAATATATTAAGTATTCTTAAATATATTAATTAATATCTCTTACTATATTCTCTTGATAGAAATTCCTTAATAGTAATTTACCTATTTATTAGCTTTTAAAGTATCTTATTAATAGGTTATTATAGTAAAGTTATTTTAAAAGTAGTATTAAAAAGTACTATAATTCGTCCTTTTTATAGCAATAATCTATTAAGTCGTAATAACTAAGGACACTTCTCTTTTAATAAGTTTTTAATTGCTTTTCGTTAATTAATTACTATATCTTCGCTTTAAGTGCGTTTTAGCAATTTTAGCAAAGTATTAAGAACTTTTATAGTATATATTAAAAGGCTATAAGCTATATTCTTTATAGTTTTCCTTAAAAGTAGCTATTTATAACTAGCTCTCTTTTTAGCTAATATAGCTAGTTACTTAAGGTTTACTATTAAGTTAGTAGTAGTTTGCTATATAAAAGCTTAAATATTTTCCTTATATAAAGGCAACTTATTATGCTTATACCGACTTAAAGTTAAGCTTTTCTTTACTTATAAAGACTTTTTATTATCCCTTTATAGATTATTAGTAGTTATATAATTTACTAGTACTAGCTTTAATTAAAGCTTTAGTAGTAAACTTTATAAAAAAAGGCTTCTTACTTTTATATCTAAATATTCTTAATAGTATATTAGCTAGGTTTAACTTCCTTACTTTATGCTTAATCGTAAAGTTAAATAGTGCTAAGTATATATACTATTATGCTTTTCTCTAATTAAAGGAGGTTTAGTATATAAATATCTAAAATTTAAAATAGTTAAATAAGACTTTTACTTATTATATAGCTCCTTTAATATAATATCGCTAATATTTAAATAATTTATAATTGTAAATAGTTCTTAGTCCGGGACTTTATAGTTTAACTTAGCCTTAGTAAACTTTCCTAACTAAAATTTAATTAAATAGTAGCGACTTTTATTATTAAGCTAAAATAAAATACTTACTATTATATATTATAATATATTAGTTTTAATTTAAGTATACCTCTTTAAGTCGTAGTATTAAAGCAAAGGTATCTTAGTAAATATATTTCTTTAAGACTTAAACGCTATAAATTCGGTTACCTTTAAGTCTACTTTTTTTAGCTTCTTACTATTACTACTACTTTTTAGTAGTGCAGTAAGAATTGCTATTATATAGGAGTAGCGGTAAATAAAACGATAGTAGGAGTTATAAAACTTAAAGAAGTCTTAAAAATCTTAATAAGTATTAAGTATTAGCTATTAAGCGATTACCTTTACTTATTAAGGATCTACTAATACTTTATTAATTAATAAAATAAACCTAAGGAATATAACTAATTGCTAATAAATATATATTTAAATAGCTTTACGAATAGTTATACTACGTATAGCCTTTTTTAACTTATTAAAGGTATTTAGTATACTCTTCTTTTATTTATAAGAAAATAAGGATATTATTAAGATATACTATATAAATAGTATCGATAAGGCCTTTTAATACTTAATTAATATAGCTTAAAAAGTAGCTAAAGTATTAATTAAGCTAAATAATATAATAAGGTATTTAAAGTATTTATATTATAATCGGAAGGCTATTTTTTACTTATTGCCTTTTTTTATATAGATATACTAGTATACGTTTTAAATATTAATCTTAAAAAAGAATTTAGCTCCTTAATACTAGTTAAAGATCTTTAAAATAAAAAGTAAAAGGTACTAATTCTTTTATATAACGCGGTTAAGTCCTTAATAGTTTATATAAGGATAAAAGCTGCTATTATCTTTTAAGATAAAAAGAATTAATACGCTTACTAAGCTTTATAACTCTTAGATAATACCGCGTTTTATAATGTTATTAATTTAGTCCCTTAATACTTATAATTCGTTATAAGATAAAGGGTAAATTAGTTTAAAAGAAGGTTTTACGCTAAAAGTTATATTAATTACGTATTTTATTCCTTTTTAATTAGTAACAAGTTAGACTTATTTATTACAAATACGTCTTTAAATTAGTATAAAGTTAGTTATATCTCGATCTATTTTTTCTTTAGGATTTCTTTATTATCGTCCTTATTTAATAACGGAATTAGCTTAAAGTTAGTAGCGATAATATAAATATAAGCCTCGTTTTAGCAATCCCTTATAAACTTAAGTAGACTTTATAATATGCCGCTACTAATTTATAACTTAAACTATTATTGCTTTTTCTATAAAATAATATAGATTTTTATATTTATAATTACTATAGTTAACTATAAGATTAGTATATAGATATTCGGCGTTAACTTGTTAATACTAATATAGTACTAAGTAATTATCTTTTTAGTGCTTTTTATATTAGTAATTCTTATTAAAACCTCTTAAACCTTATAGTTATTTACTTAACTATCGCTTAGTTTTAAAAGCTTAGGATATAATAATAAGACTAATAATAAGCCTTATTAGCGTGCGAAATATATATCCACTAAGTTTACTATACTATAAGTATCTAAGTATACTTTTATATTAGTAGGGTTTTGCCTTAATAGTATTATAAGAGTTTATAATAGCTCCCTTTAAAGTACTAATATAGCTAAAGGAGAGGCGTTTACTTTAGCCTTTAAGCGTTTCCTTATAAAGGGGCTTTAATATATAAGGTATTTATTAAGGTATTTATAGGTAAAGTTAAGGTATACTTATTTATATAGTAACCTAGCTTATTATATTTAAAATAAATAACCCCTTCGTTTTAAAATAAGCCTTAGCTTTAGCCTCGCTTTTTTATAGAACCTTAGCTATAGCTACATTAAGGAGTATTTAAATATAAGTCTCTCCTTATTATTATTAAAGTATTAGTAGTGCCTTAGTAGTAAGAACCTCTTAATTATTATTTACTATAGCCTTTTTTATAGTAGGAATTTCCTTAGTTAAAGGATCTTAAACTCATTCCGCGCTATCTTAATTTAAAGCTTATGCTTAAACGGCGTTTCTTACTATTTATAGCGTCTTAATAGCGTTCAGCTACCTAGACTAGTTTTTCTTTACTATACTTATAAATAGGTATTAAATAAAGGTTAAGTTACTCTTAAAAGTTTAATCGTTACTTAGTAAAGAACCTTAATAACTATATTTACTTTAATAGCTACTTAAAATATCGTTTAATAGAGTTAAGGTAAAAGCTAAACTTTAGTAAAGACTATATATCTTTTTACTAAGCGTTTTTTTAGCTATATTGCTAAAAGTGTTTCTCTATTTACCGCGTTCTTAATAAGTATAAGTATCTATTCCTTAAAATAGATTTAGCTTATGCTATATTATTCTTAATTAATTAGCGGCTATTCCTTAAAGTATTAGCGCTATCTTACTTTATAGTTAGTATATATATAATCTACTATAAATAGGATTTTAACGTTATCTTAGCGAAATCGTTAAAGTATAGCTTTAAACGTATTCTTTAGGTTATAAAGCTAGTTAAGTCGTTTTTAAGAATTAGTTAATTAAGCTAACTAAGTAATATTTTTAAGCTTTACCTTACTACCTTTATTAGCTACTAAATCGGAGAAGTCTAACTAATAACGGCTTTTCGATTAATTAAGGATTAAACCTTCTTTTTCTTATATTTTCTCTTTAAGCTATATAATACGCTCTTATAACTATTAAGTCTTTTTTAGTTCCTTAATATAAGCTTAAAGGGTCTTTTACTTTTCTTAAAGTAGTAAGGACCGAGCACCTACTAATAAGGATATTCTTAACGGCACTTTAATTATCTTAAGTATAGAAGGTATTTAGTCGGATTTATTCTTTAAATAAGTCTCTTATACTTATAAGCCTTAATTAAAGTTATATTAGCTTCGCCGCGCTAGTTTAATACCGCTTTACGATCTTTTTACTAATACTATCTTTATTAAGTAAATAGAAAAAAGAAGCTTTAAAAATTATAAGGAGATAGTCTCGCGATACTATTAATTAAGTCGTAAAAATAGTAGATAGTATAATAGGTTTTAGTATTGCTTAATAGCTTACTTTATTATAAAACTAAAGGTTATAAAAAAGAGAGTCTCTTAGCTTTAGTTATAAGGGCCTATTAACTACTTATTAAGTTAGGACTAAAACCGGGGCTTCTTACTTAGCATATTCCCCGCACTAAGTAAGCCTATACTATTATTACTATTTTAATAATAAGAAACTCCTTAATTTAGTTTATTATTTATTTAGTTATTATCTTTTTATTTTATTTCTTATTTATAAAAAAAAAATTATCTTAAAAGTAATACTAATAATAATACTATATATAACTACTTTATTATTTATTTTTTAAGCTATAAACTTAAAAGCACCTATAAAAAGCAATATAATTATACTATTAATTAAGCTTTTAAGATTTTTTGCTTTAAAAGTAATAATAAGCTTTATTCTTTTTAACTTATAATTTTCTTACTTTTAAAGCTTATTTATATTAGCTTTATATTAAAATCTTAAAGTTATAAAAGAATTTTTATATTTTACTTAATAATAAAACCCTTAAGCTTTATTTTAATAATATAGCTTATATTTTATAAAAGTTTAAAATAATAGCTCTTATGCTAAAATAGTTCGTATTTTTATTAATATAGCTATAACTAATCCGCAATATTAAGAAATAAACAAAGATCTTTATTATACAATTAAGCAAAATAAGCTTACTATTCTTACGAAATATTCTAACACTATTTATTACATAATATTATTTACGGACTTTTTTACAAAAGCAGAAATTAATATAGAGGACTTAAAGATAATAATTAACTTACTATATTTGCTTAATATTTTAAATAAGAATATACTATTAGTTAACGCTATAATTAAAAATATTAAGAAATACGTAAAGCTAAACTAAAAACAACGAAAACAACTAACGAAGATTAAGTTTAAAAGGTTAGCTATAAAGCCACTTCTAAAAAAACAAAAGTATATAAAAGAAAACATAATAAAGCTTATTATATAAGCTAATAATTAATCGCTAAATACTAAGGTTATACTAGTACTTAATAGTGCTTTATTTATCTTGCTAGTTATTAGCAGTTTATTATTAATTTAGCTAATACCTTATAGTTTATCGTTAGTCCCGCTAGTCCTTAAAAATACGTCTTAAAAAGTATTAAGTAATAAAGCAAAAAAGGAAAAAAAAGGCTTATATAGCTAAAACTATTTTATAATATCTACTAGTAAAGGCGGACTTTATAATAATTATAAGATCTAAGAATATATAATATAAAGCAAAAGCTATAAGTAAGTAAGAAGTATATACTTAGCTATAAAGAAGAAATATAAGTAGTAAGGTATTATTTTAGTTAGTCCTTACTAAAATTAAGCTTCTTAAGTAAGGAAATACTAAGCTGCTACTTATTATTAATATATTAGCATAATATATTGCGTATAATATAATACTTAGATAACTAAGAGAATTCTAAGTTAACTAGCTTTATTAGCTACTATTTAATTCTTTTTTAAATAATCCGGTTATAAACTATAATTATTATATTTAGGAAGTATATATTAAGTTATTTTTAGCTCGATTAGTAAATATTAAAAAGAGTAAATAGACGATCTATTAAGATCTATTCTTTAAAGTCCTATATAAAGTCTTTATTAAGGTTTTAGTAGAGAATAAATAGTATCTTAAATTTACTGCCTTTATAGTTTACTTATTTACGGATAGTATAGCTATTTTAAAGAGTAATAAAGCCTTAAAAGTCGGATCGCACGTAGTTTATAAAGTAATAAAGTATAACGACGCGATTAATAATATTTATTATATTAAACTCTTTGTTTTAAGTAATTTATATAAAATATCCTTAGATTTATTAGTATATATCTTATACGTTATAATAGTAAGTATTAAAAACAAATACTACTTTTTTATACGTATATTAAAAAGCAAGCGCTACTAGCTTCTAATCTATACGTTATAAATACTTTGTTTATAATACTAATAATCGGAGAATATAATTAGCTAAACGTAATTATTTTTTAATTATTTACTAATACTTATATAAATAAAAATAAATACTTATAATTAAGCTAGTTTTATGTTTAAAATCCGACTAAAAGATTAAAAGTATATATATATACTTTTAAAGTACGTAAATATATTATATAGTAATATTCTAGCTTATAGCTATAAATAAACTATAGTAAAACTAAGTAATATATCTTAAGTATACGTTACTTTTAGCATATACTTTTAATCCTTATTATTTAAGCTTATTATAAGGATTATTTAACTATATATAGTTTAGCTTAAGTAATATAAAGGGTTTTTATAGGATTAACTTTTTATTTTTACGATCGGTAAGGTTCTTTATTATTACCTCCCGTAATATTAAGTATAGAGAATCGCAATTAAGGATTTAGCCTTATTGCCGTATATATATATATATATAAATAAACGACTAAAGTATTATGTATTTACGTGGCTTTAAAAGTCTTTAATTAAATACGTTTAAGCTTATTCGTATATAACTATAAGCTATTCTCTAGATTAATATTAAAATAAACCTTCTTTTAGCTATACTCTTTATAATTATTATTAACTAATAGTTACACCTTCGTTTTTAAATAATATAAAAAGATATTTTTTAAAAGGATATTTGTTAAAGAATTACGTATAAATACGTAAATATAAAGTAAAAGTAATCTTTATTTAAATACATATAGTAATAATTAGCTAGAAAAATTTCTATTATAAGATTCATAAGATAAAAATAGAAGTAAATATACTATACTTACTAAAAAGTAATTAAATAATATCGTTATAACTACTTTTATTATTAATATAAGCTTTAATCTCTATTTAGTACGGCTTAAGGTTAATTACTAAGCGTCTTATAAATTTAAGTATATTTAAGAGAATTTTTAACATATAAAATAAAAATAAGACGAAGTTTTTTTAAAATATATATTAAATTTTCCGCTTATATATAAGGTATTATATAACAATATATATTAATATTAAGAGTATTATTAAAGTATATTATAGTATAGCTATATTATAATTAAAAGCAAGATATTTATATTATTTTATCTATATATTAAAGTCTATATAGAAGAATTAAATCGAAATAAAAAAAAAAAAAAAGGTAAAAGCCGTTATTTACTTTTATTTCTTACTAATTACTTATTATCCTTTTTCTTTATATTTAAAGCAATATATTTATAAAGGATATTAGCTATTTTAATAAAAATAGGCTTTAAAATGTTAGCGAACGCTTCTATAGCCTTATTAAGGTCTATATATAATACTTTTTCTTTATAACCTTTTCGCTTTAAAAAAATATTAACGTCTTTATTATTAAAACGGCCCTTACGCTTAAATAAAGTGTTAGGCTTTTTTATACTTAAATATATTAGCACGTAGTTATTTATATAAGGAGGATTTATACTTATAAGGTATAAGCAAGCACCGAGAAGTAGTGCTATTATAATAGTAGTTAGCGTAGCCTTTAAATATTTCGTTAAAAACTAAATATATAGCAAATAGATTATTTCCCTTATAATATAAAATATACGCGCGTTTATCCTTAAGTTTATTACCTTATATTTCTTTAACAATAGTATTAGTAAGCTATAAGTATATAATCTTAAGCTTAACCTTAACTTACTTAGGTTTAACTTACTTAATATAAGTTATAGTTATAAGCTTAAGCTAAAAAGTAAACCTATAAATATATATATAGTTATAAAAATATTAATACTTATACTATTAGTTTTAAATAATACTTTTATAACCGCTTAATTCTTATAAAATATAACTGTACTAAGAGTATATTAAGTATAAACGGTAATATTATCGTCTATATTCTTACTTATAAAAGCGTTTTAAAGCTTAAGTATTAAAACGTTTTTAATTATACGCGGAAAATAAGAAGTAGCGGTAGTTATATTAATATATAAACATATAGTCTTATAGTTTAAAAAACGACTAAAAAAGGTGTTAAATATTTAGTAAATATTAACATTGTAAAAAATAAAAGCATTTAAAAGAAATTAAGTATAATAAGTTAGCCTTAATAGAGCTAAAGTAGTAGTTATATTACTATTTATACTATAAGGTAGCTATTTAATTAAGCTACTACGTTAAATAGCGGCAAGGCAAAAAAACAATTAACTAAACTACTAGCTAGTTATTTAACCACGCTTATAAAGGTCGGTTATATAGGCGTAGCCTAGGCTTAATTTCAAGCCTAGCTTATAATACTACCCCTTCTTTACCCCGCCACCCCCGCGCGGGGCTAATAAGTCGTTTCCCCTAACTAGCAGCTCTTAGTAGCTATAAGCTTAAGCTAAACGTCGCTTGCTAGTGCTTCGGCAGGTCTAAGTATATAGCTTAGCTACCCCGCCCCCTCTTTACCCGACTAAAGCCTTACTTTAGTATTATAAATAGCCTAGCTTTTATAAAAAGTCGGTTAAGCTTTATATTATAATCGGCTTAAGTATAAAAGTATAATAAACCTCGCCCGACTATATATAATACCTAGCTAGACTATATATTATACCTCGCTTCCTTATATATAACACCTTAGCTAACTAAACGTAGTACCTTAACTATTAGCAATAGAAAATTAATTTAAAATTAATTTTAATTTAGTTATATTTATTATTCTATTTATTAATTATATTATAAGCTTTTCTTATTTCTTATACTAGTTTCTTATAGATAAAAACCTATTGAAATTTAGTTTATAAGTAATATAAAGATATACTTATTAGTATTTATAGTATATAATATACTTTAACCCTTATTACCGCACTTTACCTTACTTTAAAAAGTTTTTTATACTAATTTAGATTTAATTTAAAATTTATTCCTACCTTATAATTCTTATGCTTTTAGTATTTATAAATCCTTTATAAGTCTATAACTACTTTTTTTCTTTATATAAGATATAGTTAAATAATTAAGAGCTATCTTATTATAGCTTATAGCTTTTTTTTAATAATAAAGAAAGTATTAATAAGGCTATTTTTCCTAACCTTTATTAATATTTTAATTAACGTTTAATAAAGCAGACTAAGCTTTTAATAGTAAACGATAACCGTTACTAAGCAAACTTATAGGTAAACTTTAATAAGTATATTTTAAGCACTAAAAAAGAGCGCGACTAACTATAAAATATAATAAATTTATAATAAATTTAAATTTATTTCTAATTAAATCTAGTTTTTTTACCTTTAATTAAGCTTAGCCTTAAGCTTTAAAAGCGATTTAGACCCTAAAGCTAATAATCTTAATAACCGAGCTTAAGATATTAAGCCTAAGACTTTTTTTTTATATAGTCTGTAGATTTAACAAGAATTTACTAAGCGGTAATAATAACTTAAACGGTTATAAACTTTATATTAATACTTTTCTTTACTCTCCTTATGTCTTAAAGTACCTAAATATATATAAAAATAGCGTTATATATATAATACTTACTTAACTACTTAATAAAACGGAGATAGAAGCGCTTTAAATAGCTATAAGATTAAATTTCTTTTTAAACTAGCTATAAACTAGTTTAGAATTAATTAAGATTTAATATAACTTTACTAAGTCTTACCTTTTTAAGCTTAGCTTAGCCTAGCTATTTAGTAGTATACTATATTATTATACTACTTACTGCTATACTAGTAGCAAAGTATATAAGTTTTTATTAGATTTATTTTAGTATACTAATATTACTAATAGTATATTTAATTAAGCAGACTTTTTATATAAAAAGCTGTTAAAGCCCTTCGTAAAGAGATAAGTAGTAAGATATGTTTTATAATTAATTTATATTATTTTATATAATAGCTATACTTATAAGGCTTAGCTAAAGTTTTAACAGATTTAACTATATACCCCTTACCTTAATAGCTATAAGCTTTAGCTTATATTAAAAGGTTATAATATAAGTATATTCTCTTTTTTTACTATGCTTATAATATATTAACTTCTTATAGGAAATTATATAGTTAAATTAGTTATATATTATATATATAAACGCTAAATAAGGCCGCGGACTTAAAAAGAAATATAAGTTATATTTTTTTCTTACTTTACCTTTTATAGTTTTAGCCTTATTACGATTTAATTCGATAAGTAATTACTAGCTAAGACCTTTATAGCAAGCAGGAGCGTTATTACTTAATAAACTAAAATACGTATTAAGGAGAAACTTATAGTATATTCTTTTTATTAAATATTAAATTAATTCGAAATTAATTTTAATAAATATTAATTATCTTTAGTAAAAAGATAAAATTATTAAATATAAGTATAATATCTAGTTTCTATTTCTTATACTAATATAAGATTTAATAAAGGCGGTTATTATATTATTATTAAGTTTATACTAAGGACTTAATTTAGGTTTTTAAGCTATCGCTTAGTTTTTATATAAAGGAAAGCTAAAGTACTTAAGGAAAAACCTTTTACTACTTTTTCGCTTTAAGTCTTTCTATACTAGCCCTTATAACTATATATAAGAAAAAAAAGGGCGCTAGCTATAAATAAGTTAGTTAGTTTATTAGCTTAAACTACTATAAGGCTCGCTATAAAGTAATAACAACTTTATAATAGGTAATTAATATATCTCTTAGTTACTATTAATCGGTAAAATTCTTCTTATAAGTATTTAATTATCTACCGAAATACGTATTCCGGGTTATTGCCTTATTTTAGCCGCTATAAAACTTAGCGGACTATATAATTTTGCTAGCCTTTAGCTAGGCTAGGGGCGCTTTAAGGTTTATTAAGTCTTAAAAGAGGCCTTTACCGAATTATTATATTGGCACCGCGCCGCGTTATTAATATCGGAATTGCTAGTTATCCGGTATAGGTTTTTATTATCTTAGTTAAGGATTAAACCGGGGCTAAGGGCTACGCTTTTAATAAGTCGTTATCGCGCTTAGGTAAAACTAAGCTTAAGCGGGCCTACTTATAGTAAGGCTAAGCTATTAGTAAATTTATAAGCGCTTTAAAAGCGCTAGTTAGCTAATTTTATAATAAGTTAGTGCGGTTTACTAGTTTAGCTAAAAAGACTATACTTTTAGCCGGATTTAAACCGACCTTAGCGTTATAGCGAGTATACTTTTTAAGTATATAACTATTATATTATAAAGGTGTGGTTATTATATAATTATATACAAAATATCTATATCTGCTAATCTTATTAATAAAAACGTAAGTAAAAATTATAAACGGCTTATATATAGTAATTATAAGAGCTAGGATTAGTTGTATATAATATTAACCGCTAACTTAGTTACTTTATTCATTTAAAAATGTCTTTTTAATTAATTTTAAATATATTTCTTTAATATAAAAAGCTATATAACTTTTTAGATTAATATAATAATAGACCTCTTAATAAAATATATATAAATCTTATAAATCTTAGTTAAGTATATATAATCTAATAAAAAGTAAAAGTTTTTTATAACTTAATAAAGGTAAGTTAAATAGTAGTTACTTTAAAGTTTATATAATAAATTAGTAAGGAAAATTAAGTAAGATATTATAAAACTATTTTAAATCTAGTTTTAAATTATTTTTAGTATATTTAGTATATCTTTAAGGATAAGAATACTTTTATAGCTATTTGTTTTTATAAAAAGTAAAGTAAGCCTTTTTTAAAGAGCTTATTTTGCTTTTTTAAAGCTAATATTAACTATAAGCATCCTATTAAAAAGAAAGATATTTAGTTAATCTAAGTTTAGTATAGCCCTTACTATTAAGAAGATAAATTAATTTTGAACTAATTTTTATATATACTTTAGCTAACTTACTTTTATTTTTTTCCCTTATATATACCTTCTTTAATTGTAAGTTAAACGCTATTATTTACAATATTTATATTAAGAAATATAAAGCACTTTAGCGGCAATTTAATATCAACCTATAGTAAAAGTATCTTTGTAGTATAAGATAAATGAGAATTATAATCGATTAAGACTAAAAATAAATAATAAGTATAAGATTTTAAATATTCTTAAATTAATTCTAAACTAATTAATAATAAGATTTAGTTAATACTTTACTTAGCTTAATAAAAAGAGCCGCTTATAGTAGTAGTAGGCTAAGCGTATAATACGCTTTTATAAGGTGGATTTTTAATATAGTATTAAGAAATACTACTTAGTAAAAGAGTATAGCCTTAGCTTTAAGTTTAAGCGGATAATAAACCTACTAAACGTAAAGTCTAAAGAGAACTACTTAGAGCTTATAAGCTATTTTTAAAGTAAGCTATAAAATAAATAATAAACTAATTTTTATAAACTAATTATATAGGAGAGCTAAGCGTAAAAGACTAAGCGAAGTATTAAAGTTAGCTTATTATTTAAGCAAGCTTAAATAAGTATTATAGTAATATATAACTTAAAGATTAAGACTTAATATAAGACTATATAAAAATAGTAAAGGTTTTATATAAAGTCTCTTATTGTTAAAGTAATAGATTTATCCCTCTTTTTACTTCTATTAAGCGGTATACTTTCTATTTATTTTTAACTAATTTTAAATCGATTTTAATAGAATTATAGCTACGGGGAATAAGAACGCATTACTTTTGTTAGAGTCTTTAACTCATGGGGTCATAGGGACTTAGACCCCATAAGTTAAAGACTCTAACAACTTTTAGCTTTAACGAAATAAATATAAAGTCTAATATCTATATTATAAATACTAATATATTTTTTCCTTAGAGATACTAATATAGAATTTAATAGTAATAAGTAAAGCGGCGAAAGAAATAGTATATAAAGCTTAAGCAGTATATAAGAGACTTTAAAAAGATTATATTATAAGCAGAAGCTTAAGTTATATAATAAAAAGAATTATAGTTACTTTTTAAGTTAAAGTAAATATTTTAGTTTATATTACTATTAGTAAAAGCATTAAAGTCGGTATTAAGGTTAGCTTTATAATAATAAGCAATAATAAAAAACAAAGGAGAAGGAATTTAAAAAGGTTAATCTTAATATAGGTAAACTTATAAAGCTTTTAACGTAAGAGATTAAATATAAAGTAAGTAAAAGTTAATTTAAAATTAATTTATAGCTAACTAAATAATATAATAAAAGCTAGTTATGCTTAAAAGAACCTTCTTAATTAATAGCTTTTACTTTAACTAATTTAATAACGCTTATTAAATCCTAAGTAGAAATAATTAAAGTATAGGTAAAAAGGATAAAGGCGAATAATATACTTATAGTAACTATATAGCGTCAACTAATAAATATATAGCTATAACAAATAAAAAAAGGATAGTATAGAAATTTTTATTACTCTTACCTTTATAATTATAATATATAAATTGAAATTTTAATAAACGCTAAAATAATTTTAATTAAAACTAAATTATATAATATAAAAAAGTAAATAAAAATAAAAATAAACGGTATAGTCTTAATTTGTTATAAAAAAACGCTACTAAACTTCGCAAATATTATTATGCTTTTTAAGTAAGTATTTTATAAAAACTAATTAGCTATTATCTTTTAATTAATTCTAAGTTAAAAATACTTACTGCGACTAAGACTTAAATAAATAGAATACACCTTTTAAGATTAAATTCCGGCCGCCCTTAAAATATTGTTCGATTTAATTGAGCTATTATACTTATAAAGCGCCCGGATCTATAAAATAATTAAAGAGGAAAGCTATTCTTTTTTTAAATTAATTAAAAGTTTCTTATATACTAATAAAAAATTAATTTTAACTTACTATAACTAGCCTAAAAGCCGCTTTAAGCGTAGTAACTTTTATAAGCATAAAAATAACCGCTAAGGCGTTAAGTATATTATTATTATTAAAGTTAAAAAAGCTAGCGCAACTACTACTATCGCTATTATTAGTGTTAACGTAAATATTAATATCGGTATTAGCGTTAGCGTTAGTATTAGTAGTAATAAGAGCGGGGGCAAGGGTAATATTAATATTAAGTTCTTACTTAAATTAAATTAGTACTTATCTCAGACCTTAAAAAAATTAATTTATATACCTTATTATTAAGCATATCGCTAAGCGTATTGCTAAGCGTATTAAGCGGTCTTAAGTTATTATTGCTAATATTATCGGCGTTATTAGCTATATTAGCATTAGTAATAAGAGTAAGGGCAAAGGCAGCGATATATTTCTATTAAAATTAAATTAATATTAATCTAAGAAAAAAATGAATTAATTTTAATATACTATATTACTATATAAAGCTAATCCTTAAGCGTAAAGTAAAGTATACTCCGCCTTAAAGTAGGCGGCGCGGGTATAAGCGGCGGTTATAGTAATAGTAGCGGTAGTAAGTAGTATAAAAGTAAGCGGCTTTAAGGCTAGTAGCTATATTACTATGCTTCGCGGCTTATAATGCGATTAGTTAAAGCGGGCGCTTTTTATAAAGTCGTAATATTAGCTTAATTAATTAAATATCAATCTTAAACTAATTTTCTTTTCTTTTTAGCTAAGGCATTAATAGTTTATTAATATGCTTATCAATAACTTATTTTAGCTACTTTTATAATGCTTAACCGCTTTTTTATATACTATTTTATAGTAGCGGGGTAAAGCTAACTTTAAGAAGAACTTTACTTTTTATTAAAGTTAATTTATATTTAAATATAAGTTTATTTAATAAGTTACTTATATAAAAGCAAAGTTACTTATACTTAAGGAGCAAATAGGTGTAAAAGAGAGCAGGCTTATAGCCACGAGCGAGGGGATTATAGAGATATAAAGAGTGTGCGAAAAGGTAAAGAAATAGGTAAGATATATGTGTATAAGGTTAATAATCTATCTAAGGTAAAGGGGGGACTAAGGCCTCCTTATATAGACAATTCTTAAGCTATAATAACTTAAGTGATTTAGAAAAGAGCCCCCTGTTTAGCGTAGTTATGCATAGTAGGCTAATAGCTATTATTAGGTTAATATTATATTTATAAGCCTAGGGATTAATTCCGCAAGGAATACGAGGTAGCGCAGCGACTTAGCACGGATTATGCATATAGTTCCCACATACACCTCTTCCTAATCTGCTTATATCTTGCTTATATATAGGTAAAATAATACAAAAAAATATGTATAGTATATAGAATTGTATAGCGGATTTAATGTATATTTTAGCGTATTTATGTTATGTGTTATTTATGCTGTATTTAGCCTATAGGCTGCGGGAGAGTATATTTTACTTACTTATAGCCTCCCTTAAAGGGTACTTATAGTATATAAGTGCGCTTTAGACATACTAACTAAAGTAAAGTAAAAAACCTTAAAATAAGGAAAAATTCTTTCTTTATAGCTTAAGAAAACCTATTTTTATAGGAAAAAACTTAAAGCTTTTAATCTTTCTTAAAGGGAAAAACTTATTATGTGTTTTAAGTAAAACCTCTTTATTTTATTATCTAAGGAAAACCTTTATATAGGGAAAAAACCTTAGGTTATATAGAGGAAAGCTAAAAAAAGCAAGAAATAGCTAAAAACCTTTATTATAGGAATTTATATTATAACTTCTTTAATTCCTAGTAAACTTCGGAATTTATCGAATAGTATAAAACCTAATCTCTTAGTAAATATATCTGCTATATTATCTTTAGATTTTATATAATAAACCTTTATCTCTTTTTTTTAATACTATTACGCGTAAAGTTATATACTAAGCCTATATGTTTTCTTAGCTTATATAATTAAGGATTCTTTACTATTTTTAAAGCAGATTAATTATCTATAAACATTATAAAGACTTTATTTTTAGGTATATTTATAGATATTCCTTTTACTATAGTATGAAAATAGCTATATAAATATAAGGCTTCTTTATTAGCCTCCTTAAGGCCTATATATTTAGCCTCGTATATAGAGAGTGCTATAGATTTTTGTTTTTAGCAAGCCTAGCTTATAAGGTTATTATTTATAAAGAAATAGTATCCGGAGACCGACTTATAGTCTATAAGATCGCTAGCTTAATTAGCATTAGTATAGGCTTTAAAAAATAGCATATTAAATGCTATATTATAGTTATAGTATATGCTTAAGCTAGGATATTTATTTAAATATTTCTAGATCGTATCTAGTGCTTTAAAATGTGGTATTTCTAAGTTAAAAGCAAATCTAGCATATAATATTACTGCGTATAATATATCTAGCCTTAAAAACAATGCTAAAAATAATAGTAAGCCTATTTGCATTTAATATAATAGGATATCTTCTTTTATAGCTATATAGTCTTTTGTTTTATTTAATTTTACTTCCTTTATAGTAAGGGTCTTTAAGGTTTTAATATTTTATTTATTAAATTCCTTTATCTTATTAAGGGTATGTTTTTCTTAGGATATATATATGTTCTTTTTCGCTCTGTTTATAGTTATAGTTATTCCTAAGAAGTCTTTTACTTCGCTTAAAGATTAAATCTTTAAGACCTTGCTTATTTTATTAATTATACAAGTTATAGAATCTTTTATAGGCCTAAAGAATAGAAGATCGTCTACGTAAACTAATATAGCTATATGTAGCTTATTGTTTATAAATACCCCTTTGTCTATAGGTAGGTAGGAAAATCCTTGCTCGCTTAAGACCTTAAATAATAAGTTATACTAAAGCATCAGACTTAATTTAAGACCGTATAAAGCTTTCTTTAATTTTGCAACTAGCTTTCTATTTTTATTATACTGCTTATTATTTTTATACTTAGGGTTTTTATTTATAATATAGTCTTTATAACCCTATAGTATATTTATATATATTTTTATATTTATATCTATATATATAAATACATTTTTTATATCGTATTATAGTATTTACTAATTATTAGTTATAGCTAGCATTAATAAGAGTTTAGTAGACTTAGGTCTAGCGGTTATAAAGAAGGTTTCGATATAGTTTAAGCTATATATTTACTTATAGCCTTATGCTATAAAGCAAGCTTTATACTTAGTTATATTATTTTTATTATCCTTTTTTATTCTATAAACCTATTAGCCTCTTAAAGCCTCTTTATTACTAAGAAGCTCTTAAATCTTTTAAGTATTTAGACTTATAAGTTCGTTTAATTTAGTTAGTATAGCTTTATCTTAGTCTTTTACTTACAGACTATTTATAGCCTGCTTATAAGTAGTAGGCTTTATAAGATCTTTATTTCCTTCTATAATAAAAAGGATATATTCTATATTATTATCATTATTATTAAGTTTACGCTAAGGACCTATCTATAAGTTTCTAATTTATCGCTCGGTTTTTATATAAAGGGAAACCGGAGTGCCCGGGGAAAAACCCTCCGCTACTCTTTCGCTCTAAGTCTTACTATATTAGCCCTTATAACTATACGTAAGGAAAGGGGGGGCGCCGGCTATAGATAGGTCGGTTAGTTAATTAGCTTAAACTACTACGGGCCCGCTACGAAGCGATAACGACTTCGTAGTAGGTAATTAACATATCTCTTAGTTGCTATTAATCGATAGATTTTTTCTACGGGGTATTTAATTATCCGCCGAAATGCGTATTCCGGGTTATCACCTTATTTTATACCGCCGCGAGGCTTAGCGGGCTATATGATTTTGCCGGCCTTTAGCCGGGCCGGGGGCGCTTTAAGGTTTACTAAGTCCCGAAAGGCCCTTACCGAGTTATCGTATCGGCACCGCGCCGCGTTATTAATGTCGGAATTGCTAGTTATCCGGTATAGGTTTTTATTATCCCGGTCGGGGACTAGACCGGGGCTAAGGGCCGCGCCCTTAGCGAGTCGTCGTCGCGTTTAGGTAGGACTAAGCCTAGGCGGGCCTACTTATAGCGGGGCTAAGCTGCTAGTAAATTTATAAGCGCTTTTAGAAGCGCTAATTAGCTAATTTTATAGTAGGTTAGCGTAGTTTGCTAGTTTAGCTAAAAAGGCTATGCCTTTAGCCGGATTTAAACTAACCTTAGCGTTATAGCTAGCATGCTTCTTAGGCGTATAACTATTATACTATAAGGGTTTTATATTATTATTATTAATTATAATATTATATATAAGGTATTTTATAAAATCTTTATAGTATTTAGTAGACTTCTTAGGTATTTTTACTTAAATCCTTTAATCCTTTTACTAGGTATCGCTAGTATTATTATCGCTAGTATTATTATTTATAGTATTATTATTTATATTACTAGTATCTTTCGTATTTATATTATTATTACTTATATTTATATTACTAGTATTTATATTACTAGTATTATTAGTATTATTATTATTGTTATTATTATTATTATTATTCTTACTAGTACTATTATTTTTAGTATTATAGTTATTTAGCAGCTTGTTTAAACAAGGCATGTTATTAAAATTAGTATATTCCTCTTTATTTAAGAAGTTATTCTTTAGTATAGTTATATCTTTAGATATTATTACGTTTTGTTTAAAAAGGTTATATATTTTATAAGCGGTATCTTTATAGCTTATTATTACCCCTTTATAAGCTCTAGGCTTTAGTTTATTATTAGGAGTTTTCTTCTTATAAAATATAATGCTTTTAAATACCTTTATTTTATCTAAGTCTTTTAGACTTAAAGCTATATTATTCTT
>JAPEBW010000470.1:0-52006 GCA_027405785.1 Ophiocordyceps robertsii | reverse complement strand
AAGTCTTTAGATTATAAGAAGATAGGACCTTTTAAAGTTATAGAGAAAATAGGAAAAGTTAATTATAAGTTAAAACCTTTAACTAGTCTGCTTATATACCTTATTTTTTATATATCTTTATTAAAGCCGACTTTATGGAATGCTAAGATAGTAAGAGAGCTAGACTTAAAGAGAGTCGAAGAGAGCGAATATATAGTAAAAGCTATACTCGCTAAAAAAATAGAAAATTAAGAATACTTTTATTTAGTAAAGTAAAAGGACTATCTTAGTTCGGATAATACTTAAGAACCTATAAAGCACTTAAGAAATGCTTGAAGAAAAGTTAAGGATTTTTATTAATAAAACCCTTAAGAGGAAGTGTTAGCTTCTTTAAGCTTAGATTTCTTTACTATCTAAAATAGTAAAAGTAAAAAGAAATCTAAATAAGATTTTTCTTAAAAAAAGATCTATAAAGATAAAAGATTAGGATTTTCTTTAAAGAACTCCTAAAGTTACTCTCTTTAAAGTAGGATTTCTTTAAATATTTAGATAGTTCCTTAAAGGTTAAGAATAACTTAAGAGAAAAGAACGTTTATCTTTCTAGGTTTAAAAAGACCTTAAAGATAGGAATATATAACGGAAACCTTATTCCGTTAATAATCTTAAGTACTAAGAAGTACTAATATCTAGTAAAGTAAATACCGCTAGTTACGAGTTATAATTATTAAAGTAAATACCGGTAGTTATAAGGAGAGACGATATAGCTTAACTATTAAAGACGGCTAGTATTAGCTATAAGCGGTATAGGCTAAACGCGCTTATATTTAGCTTAAGTTAGCTTTAGCTAGTAACGGGATTAGTATTAAAGAGATTAACCGATGCCTTATATAATCGACTAATGCCTTATATAAAGCTAAAGTAAGAGGCCTTCCTTTAAAAGAGGATAGAATCTTATAAAAGGTTTTAAGATAAGGATATTTAGTCTTATAAGTTAATCGTAAGTAATAAAGCGTATATTACTTATAACTAGTAATAGAGATAGTATAAGCTATTTTTATTAGCCTAAGAAGTGATTTAGTAACCTTATAAGTTATATAAGGTGTGAGTTATAGATTAGTATATAAAAGCATATAAAAGTATATAAAAAGAAAGCCTTTTAATAGCCTTAAAAAAGTATAAAAGGAGGTCTTCGCTCCTCTTTCCCTTAACTTCTTTCCTTTCCTTCTTTTTTCTTCTTTAGTTAGTTTTAACCTAAGAAATCCGCATAATAAGATACCCTTACTTTATTCGGTTTAGTAGCTTGTACTAAGTCTTCTTCTCCCTTTCCGGCTAGTAAATTTAAATTAAATAAATTATATAAAGCTACTTAGCATACGAGAAACGCTAGGGGTTTTATAATATTCTTACTAAGCTACGCTATAGTTTTTACTTACTATATATCCTTTATATATTTATTAACTATTTTTTAGCGGAGCGGTAATTCGATTAATACTTCCGTATAAAGGAATACGCGGTCTGTTATCTTATCTTCTTAAATACGTTTTAATTCTCTTTCTTAGTTTAAGGATACCGGTTTATTATCTTAGTATAGTAAATATAAAAAAGCGTTTAGTATAACGTTTTTAACGCTTAGGATATAGTATACCTTAAGCGGGAATTAGCTTAAGTATTAAAACGTAAGGACTAGCTTATTATTAGATTTTATACTAGTATAAAATACGGATTTTTAATATACGATTTTATAAGTACTTATATAGTTAATAAAGATAACTACTTATAGCGTTCTTATAAATAGTACTATAATATATAACTTATAGATTACTTATATTAAACTATTTACTTTAAGTTTTATAGGCTAGTATTAAGGTTCTCTGCTTTAAAAGGCGCGGCTAAAGTAAATAATAAGCTAGACTTTAATTTAAGCTAATAGCGTCTTTTTATCTTATCCTATGCTCTCTTTTAAGTAAAAAGCTATAGCTACTACTTTATATTCTTAAGATATATCGATTTAAATAAATAGTTATTAAGCAAGGTCGAAGTAGTAAATCGTTTAAAGCTTAGTAAGTTTCTTAGTTAAAATCGCAAAGGCCTTTTTTTCTTTTAAAGTAGGTTAAAAAGCGGCTTTTGCGGTATATTAAGCCCGTCCTTAGCCCTTAAAGGGGACTCCTTTTTCTTATCTTACTTAAAGTAGCTCTATCTTTCGTTTTTATAAGATATTAACTTCCTTAGCAAAATATATAACTATATAGTATAGCTACTTAGTAAGGCTAATCTATTTCTTAAGCTATTAAAAGTTCTTTAAGAACGTAATATTCTTTAAAGCTTATATACGTTTATTTATATTTATTAAGCTAATAGCATTTACCTTAAATCTAAGGAGTTATATAGATAAGTACGCTAAAAAGGACTTTAGTCCGGATAAGGTAATATTATAGTTATAAAAAGCGCGGAATATAGCCTTTAAATATTAAAGGTATTCTTTAGCTATATTAAAGTAAATAATAATATCGTTAATATAAGCTACCGCGTATTCTTAATATCTATAAAAGACGTTATTAATAAATCTTTAAACGTATATTAAAGAGTTCTTAAAGCCTATAAGTATTATTAGTAATCCTTTTAGCCCGCGATAGCTTATAACTAAAAACTTTTCTTAGTAGTTTTAGTAAACTAAAACCTAATAAAAAAACGATTATATATTTCTATATTAATAAACTTCTTTCTTTAAAGGCGTTTAATTATATCGCTTTAAAGGGGCATTAAGTAAGCGTTTAAAGTAGTAATAGCGTTAATTTCTTATAAGTCTATAATTACTTATCCCTTTTTCTTTTTATTTACTATCTTTTATACTATAAATACTAGCGCTATAAATAAGGTTAGCCTGTAAACTCGTTTTAATTAGCCTTATATAGTTAGCTAGCTAAATATTATATTTACTACCTTTTTATCCTTATCGCTTAATAAGTATAATCTTAATATAACTTATTAGTATTGCTATTCTTTTATTAAAGGAATATATATATATTCGGATTTATTTATATATACTACTTCTTTATCCTTTTAAAGGCAGGGAAATAATTAAAGGATATCTTAGACTTTTAATACGTATTTTAAGTCCTTAGTATAGATCTAAACGCTCTTATTAATAATAAGTTTAAGTAGTATTACGGGCTATACCGTAGGAAGAGCTATAGTTATACTATAGTAAATAACTTAAAGTCGGGCCGACGTATAGCTAAAGTCGTATAAGACTTTACCCGAACTTAGCTTAAGTTCGACCCGAACTTAACTTAAGTACGGGCTACTTAAGCAACCCTTATAAAGTACGAAGCTACGTAGCTTAAATAGAGATTTCCCCCTTCCCTCTTTAGCTTTAAATAAACAATTATTTAGCTATATACTACTAAACTAAGTATATGCAGGCCCTTAATAAGTAGGTTTTTAGTTTAGCTAATTTTAAGCTTATAGTTTATTATAAGATCTTTTTATAAGAAGTCTTTAGCGGGGTTTATCTTATCCGGAATTTTTATAAAGGCTTCCGCTAAGGGAGTAGTAACGTTAACTTTCTTATATAGCTAAAACTGCTTATTAAGGTCCGTAATTATCTTTACTTTTTAGCTTTAGCAGAGTACTAATAGTTCCTTAAAATAGTTTATTGCTATAAAGCTTTTATAAACTTATATTATTATCTAGGTAAGCTTAAGGTTATTAAGGAAAAACATTATATCGCGCTTTAATAATAGCGCCCGGACTTATATAAGTAAGGCGTAGCTAAAACTAGCTAAAATCGTTATAGTAATTAAGTAAATTACTTATCTATATATTGCTAGTCTTAACTAAACTATCTTAACTTTAGCCTTAATTTCTTTATAGGCCTTAATTTATAAAACTAATATAAAGTTAATAAGGTTTTTTTAATAAGGAACTAAAAAGTCTTAGCTAAGTAATATATTAGCCGATAAGCGTTTTACTATTTAAGCGCTAATCCTTATTTTTATAACTATAAGGCTATTATTTAGCCTTCTTAGTATATACGCGGTAAATTCTACTTATTTAATAGTAGCTATCTTTCTTACTCTTTAAATAGGAATTTATTAGTAAGAGTTTATAGTTATATCTTAAAAGGTTTTTATTAAGTCGGCTTAAATAAAGCTTTAATTTACCTTAGTATTAATATAAGCTTTAATACTTATCTTAAGCCTTTCTTTTTTATAAACTAATAAGTATATATAGGTAAATTATAATAGCCTATTAAAGCTTAATAGCTAAACGTTAAAGGAAGCCTTAATTATCTAAACGCTTTATAGCTTTTAAATAACTACTTATTATATTAAGCTATATCTTTATATAGTAACGTTTTAGTTTAGGTTAAGGGGGTGTTTATTTTTAACGTATTAATAAAGCTTATTCTTTAAGGGGAATACTTTACTAGAAAATCCGTATACTTTATTAGCCTCTTAAACTAAGTTTATTATAATATAGATTGCGGTTTCCTTTAAGCTTTTATTAATATTTAATTAAGCCCTTTTTATATTATACTTTTTATCCTTTAAATAGTTATTAATCTTTATTATAGTTCTCTCTTTAGTTATAAAGTATACTTACTTTAGCTTTAGTATTAGTAAGTATATAATCTTAAAAGTTCTTTCTTTTTAAAGCTAGAAGTATATTTAACTTATAGCTAAAGAAGAATTTCCTTATATTTATTAATCTATTTATTAATATCCTTTTCTTTTATTCAATATTATAAGGATTCTTATAAATAAACGTTTAGCTTTTAGTAAATTGCTATAATTAAGTAATTTAGCTAATAAAGCGCGGCCTTAGCTTTATATTATAAGCGCAATATCTAAGACTTAAAGTCGGATCTTATTACTATATCTTTAATAGTAAAGTGCTTTTTATTAAGTGCTTATATTGCTATATTTAAGCGGACTTTAAACTGTTTTTATAAAGCGAAGATTTATTAGCTTAGTTTAACGCTAAGCTTACTAAGTTCTTCTTATTATAGTTTTAAAAAGTCCTTAAGATATTATTCCGCTATACTTCCTTAAAGGAAAAAAGGCAATTAAATAGCTAATTTATTTATATAAGCCTTACCTTTATTAGCGTTTTAGGAAATAAAGTTAATAAAACGGTTTACTCTTAAAAATATATTAGCTTTATCGTTTTCTTAAACTTTATTAAAAGATACTTTTAAAAGCCTTAATAAGTAAAATCTCCTTATATCCTTAGCTTATAGTTAAGGTTTTTCTTAAGGCTTAAGAAGTATATTTTCTTTTTTTAGTACTTAAAAAAAACTAAGGAATTATTTATTTAATATTATTACTATTTTAATTAAGGGGCTTAAAGCTATACTTAGTCTTAATATTTACGCGCTAAGTATAAATAAGTTTAGCCTACTAAAAGTATCGCTTACCGCGTCTTTATCGCTTATTATTAAGGTCTTAGTCTTTATACTTTTATTAAGCGCTTAACCTTCTATTTTATATATATCTTAAAATTTAATACGCTATAAGGCCTTTAATATAAAAAGCTTGTTTTTATAAATTAAAAGTCTTAAAAATATCTTAATTAGTATAGTTATAGCGGATAAAGCTATATAGTAATATTAAACTAAGGAACTACTAAGTATCTTTTAAAGCGGATTTCCGGTTAAGGCCTTTAAGTTAAACTTTATTAGTAGTATATAATAAGAATATCCGCTAAGCTTATTATTTTAAAGAAAGAGTAATTTTATTATAAGCTTAATCTAAAAGGTATTTAGTAAGTAAGGAGCTAAATAGTTTTAAGGTTAGCTTATTTTTACTTTTTTTATTTTAAGGATAATTAATTTATTTAAGTAATACTAAACTTAATTTACTTAATTATATAAGTTTTATTATTTTATAGTTTATTTTTTATTAGTATTTTAAAAGCAAATTGCCTTCTAAAAGGTAATAATCTTAGTTTAGTTAAGTAAGACTTATTTTATATCTTATTTAGCTTTATAAGTTATTATAATATAGTGCCTTAAAAAAAATAAAGGAGATTATTAAATTAATATACTTAATAAGCTATAGCTTTTTTTACTTTTATAGCTTACTTATCTTAAAGTTTTATTATAAGCGCGTAAAGGAAAAGGTGCTTATTATTAAAGTTAAACTTAAAAGCTAATAAGAGCTTCTTATTAAAGAAAATTTATTTAGTATTTAACTTTTTATAAGATAAGTACTTAATTATATAATATAATCGCTTTTAACTTAGTAAATATTTAAAGGATATTTATTTAAATAAGTAAGAATTATTACTATTTACTATACTTTATAATATTAAGATAAAAAGATAAAGTATAAACTAATTATTTTTAATTAAAGCTAATACTATAAACTAATTACTATTAATTAAAGCTAGTATTATAAACTAACTATTACTAATTAAGTTAATATAATAAACTAATTACTATATATAAATATATATAAAGGTTTAAAAATAATAAAAAGCTTATTTATTTTTTAAAATATAGCTAGCTATTTTATACTTAATTTTTAAGCTAATTTTAAAGATCTTTAACTATATTATCTTTTTATTTATTATTAATATATAAATAAACTATAAATATCCTTATAAAATCACTTAATAAACTAAGTATAAGCTTAGTTAAAAATACTATAAACTATAATTAAGGAAATCCTTTAAATATCCTTAAATATCCTTTAAAATTTTTATTAAAGTTTATTTCCTATCTTTTAAGGTATTTTTATAGTTAAAAATAAGTTAAACTATAATTAAAATATCCTATAAAAATCTTTAAATATCCTTTAAAGATATTAATAAAATTTACTTAATAGTTTTTATAGTATTTTTTATAGTTAAAAACGTTATAAACTATAGTTAAGTAAGCTCTTAAGCCTTTATAGTTATATCTCGAAAACCTTAGCGGGGTCTAACCGGTAATGTTCGTCGTATCTTCTTAGGCGAGCCTTCGTGGTGCGTGCTCCGGGCGTTCCCGTTGCGGGGTTCCGTGGGGCTCCTTAGGAGTAGAGTAAGGAGTCCGGGCGTGGCCGTCTAGATTCCGTAACAGCTACGCCTAGGGCTCTTATAGTGAAATGGGTCTGGAGGCCTGGCTTATGCACTCCTCGTATTTGCAACACGACCTATGGTCAAGTGGCGAGGCGACCTACGCACTTTAGTCTATGATTAGTGGGAAAAAACAAAGGTGGGCATAGGTCGCCTCGAGGAGGGCATCATGGGTCGTGTCATCGTTACCCTCCGGTACCTACGAAAGGGACACCGACGCTTGTCGATAAGATATAATGGCGGGTGCCGATTAGATAAGGCGCAACGACGGCCGTGATGCCCTCTCACTCCGCTTCGACTGATGACCGAGACAAGAGACATTTACCTCGGCCGCCTTGACAGCTCGAGACAGCAATTTGCTCTCGCCCCGCCTCCGCCACCGAGTCGAGACCCAAGTACCCGTGCCGAGAGGAGACCATAGCCCCTGCGGCCGCCTCGGCTGCCAGCAACCCCCGAAACACCATGGCCGTCTCCCCCGTCGTCGTCGTCACCGCCAACGCCGCCGGCCAAGACCACGTGCGGTCCGTCTCGTCGCCTCTCAAAAACACCGTGTCGGGCCAGACGTCGTCGAGTGGCACGCCACGGCCCGCGCCCACGGCCGCCGCCGCCTCGGCCCCTCCGTCGCTCGACTTTGCCGAGCTCATGAATGAGGAGGAGAAGCGCAAATACGCAAAGGGTGAGTCGTCGTCGTCGTCGACAGAGGCAGATGCCTGGCTCGCTCACAGTCTGTGCAGGCAAGAAGCTCGGCGAGGGGACCTACGCCATCGTCTTCCTTGGCCACCTCCGCGCCCGGCCGTCGACGCTCGTCGCCATCAAGAAGATCAAGGTCCAGAAGGAATACACCGAGGGCATGGCCCCGGACGCCGTCCGCGAGCTCAAGCACCTCCAGGAGCTGCACCACCCCAACATCATCTCGCTCCTCTCCGTCTTCTCCTCCAAGGACCAGAACCTCAACCTCGTCCTCGAGTACCTGCCGCTCGGCGACCTCGAGATGCTCATCCGCGACACGGACCGCGTGCGCTACGGCGCCGCCGACATCAAGGCCTGGATGGGCATGCTGACGCGCGCCGTCTGGTTCTGCCACGAAAACTTTGTCCTGCACCGCGACATCAAGCCAAACAACCTGCTCATTGCCGCCGACGGCGACGTCAAGCTCGCCGATTTTGGCCTGGCCCGCAGCTTCGCGGACCCCCATCAGAACATGACGGCAAACGTAATCACCCGCTGGTACCGCCCGCCCGAGCTGCTCTTCGGCGCCCGCCACTACGGAGGCGCCGTCGACGTCTGGTCCGTCGGCACCGTCTTCGCAGAGCTCGTCATGCGCGCCCCCTACCTGCCCGGCGCAAACGAGCTTGACCAGGTCAAGCTCATCTGCGAGGCCGTCGGCACCCCCAACGACGACAACTGGCCCGGCGTCACCAGCCTGCCCGAGTACACGGTGCCGGCCCAGCACCCCGTCCGCGGCCGCGACTGGTACGAGATGCGCTTCGGCACCGTCGGCCCGGACGGCGTCGACCTGCTGATGCGCACCCTCGCCCTCGACCCCAAGCGCCGCATCTCGGCCCGCGACATGCTGCGCCACGCCTGGTGGCACTCGGACCCCAAGCCCACCCGCAACGAGGACCTGCCCCGCAAGCACGACGGCGCCCCGGAGAAGATGGGCGCCGACCTGAAGAAGCGGCCCGGCGTCGTGGGGGGCGGGGACGACGAGAACCGGGGGGCCAAGGTGGCGCGCAGGCTGGACTTTGGGGGGTGACGGGATGCATGAATGATGGACAATTTTTCATTTCACATGAACGGCATGGCCTTTGCATACGACATACTGGCGCACAGGACACAGGGAAGACATGTGGTAGACGAGAGTCGGGAGGCAAACAGGGCATCTTTTCGTTGATGGCGTTGCGGGTGAGGAACAGGGCACTCGGGGGCCGGAGCGGCATAGCACGCAAGAGGCTGGACAGACGGTATGCATTCACCATGAATTGCCGCGGACAATCAGACCTGGTCTTGAATCCATGTCTATTCGCCCTCGCCTCCTCTACTTTGCGAGCCGTATCGAGTTGACCCACAGAAATGGGCCGCTTCAACGCAAGGCGGACGGAGGATACTGACTGCCCTTGCATGAAAAGTTCCCATTGTATTCCCCTCGCGGGCCCCTTCCCCTTCTCTTACACGCAGCCTCAACTCAGGCGCGCTCTCTCTTTCTGCCCCCCCCCCCCCTACATCAAACAGCACTCCATGCCGTACATGGCCCTCTCGACGCTGCGCCTCACCTGGTACCAGTCGGCCCGCCGCTGGGCATACTCGTACACCTCCTCGGCGCGAAACACGCCGCCGAAGCGGTCGGCGTCGGCGATGACAGCGGCGAGGTCGCGCGCGTGGGCGGCGTCGACGAGGAAGATCTGGCTCAGCTCGCGCAGGGCGGCAAAGTAGGCGAGCAGGTCCGGGTTGCGCAGGCCGCGCACGTAGTCGGCGTAGAGGTTCATGTCGGCAATGAGCTTGACGGCGCCCTCGGTGCTGACGCGCTGGCGCTTGAGGTGCTTGCAGATGGCCGTGAAGAGGCGCTGGCCGACCTCCCCGTTGAAGACGTCGAGCATGGCCTTGTCCGTCGTGCCCACCAGCATCTTGGTGTGCCGCGACACGAGCTCGACGATGCGCCGCGCCGTTGCCGTCGGCCCAATGTCGGGCTCCGACGACGACGGCGCTGCGGGCGGCGGCTTCTCGGCCAGCGACGCCGTCGACGCCGTCGCCGCCGTCGCCGCGGGCGCGGGCGGGTTGTAGTCTGTCGGCAGCTGCGTGGCGCCGTGCAGGTACTCGACCTCGTCCATGAGCACGTCGATGCCCTTGTTGAGGCCCGCCGCCACGCTCTCGTCCAGCATCTGCTCAAACTTCTTCTTGGCCAGGCCCGCCGGATCGAGAAAGTCGTTCTTGTCCGCCAACTTGGGCCCCACCAGCTGCTGCTCGTAAAAGACGTCAATCATCTGCGAGATGAGGTCGCCCACGTTGACCAGCTCGATAAACGTCACCAGCGGCGCCACCCCCTTTTGGTCGTGGTCGCTCACGTCGCGCGGGTTGTAGTGCGACAGGTGCCCGACGGCCGTGTCGAAGCCGCTCTTGACATGCCGCTGGCCCAAGATGCGCAGCAGCACCACAAACATGTTGGCGCACTGCTCCCGCGCCTCGCCGCCCACCTGCCCCCCCAGGGGGATGAGGACGGCCGCGCGCCCGAGGCTCGTCTTGGCCATGTGCACCAGCGTCAGCGCCACCTCGATGCTGCAGAGCGACTTGATGCCCTCGAGCTTGGACGCCATGATGGCTGCCTTGGCCGCCAGCTCGTCCGTCGGGGCCTTGCCGGGGAGCGGGCTTGCTTGGCCGCCCACACCCGGCGTTTCGGGTCGGAAGGGCATGGGAGTCGACGCCCGAGACCCCGCCGCGCTGGCCGGGCCCGAAGATGCAGCCGCCGTCTTGGTCGTCGCCTGGGAGGAGCCCATGGGAAAACTGGGGAGGACCGAGACGGGCATCATGACGACCTTTTTGAAGGAGCTCAGAAAGTCCTTCTTCTCCGCCGAACGGTTGATGTTGGACATGTAAAACGACTCGAGCGACAGGTCCTGCTCCGACAGCTTCTTCTCCCACTGCGAAACCTCGAGCTCGGCATGCTTGGTGAAGAACTCGAGCTCCTCCTGCAAGTATAGATCCAGATGCGGCTCGAACACGCGCAGCAGTAGCTCCTTGACCTTGGCGGCAAGGTCCTCGGGAGACGTTCGGGGCGGCGTCAGCGACTGGAAGAGGCGCGTCGTCTGCTCAAAGACGCCTGACACGGCTTTCAGGTATGCTATCATGCTCCGCTCGTGGCAATCGTCAAAGAGCGGCGTCGTGTATTCCATGACCATGTCCCCCCTGACCTTTTCGACAAACTCCCAGAAGACGGCCGCCGGCTCGGGAAAGATGCGCTCTACGACGTCGGCTTGGTCGTTGACCTTGGCCAGGAGGGCCTCGAAGAATCGGCGCGACGGCTCGAGGGATATCTCGTCGTTGGTCCCCTGATTGATGCAATCCACGGGGTTTGGTGACAGCTCGCGATCATCGAAGATGGGGTGCTTCTGGATAAAGATGTCGATGGCACCGCGAGCACCGTTGAGACTGTGTAGTACGTGTGCGTAGCGCTTCATCCTGCCGTCGACGTCCCACAGCTCGTAGCCCTGGTCAAACTCGCGCACGACGGCGGCCTCAAAGATGCCAATCATGGAGTCGAGCTTCTGTTCCCGGTCGAGGCAGCCGGGCGAGCAGTCGCTCTTGGCAAACCTCCGCAGGTTGGCCAGCATGCGGGCCTGTCTCTCGGGATCGCGAAATGCCTTGAATATGATTGGATCTGCGTGACTCTTGGCCTTGACCACGTCAAAGTAGAAGGGGGCCAGAGCCCCATATACCTTGGCGTATTCCTGTCTTGCGCCCCCCCTGACGCTCTTGAGGTTTTGGAAGACGTCGAGGTAGGAGTCGGCGTCCTGAGACAGGACTTTGGCGGGGGCGCCGCTCAGACTCATGGTCTCGAAGCCGTCGCGCAGTTCCGAAGTCGGGCGTTTGCGTTTCTGCTCCTCGACCGAGGCGTCGAAGAGCGTGGCGTCTGTATCCTTGGCCGGGGCCCCGTTGGGCTGAGCAGCGGCTCGCTCTGCTGCCTCTCGCCTGCGTCTAATCGATTCTTCGAAGCGGCGGCGGGCCTCGCGCTCGTCCCAGCAGCCCATGCTCTTGAGGCGCGACACCCACCTCGTGTCGTCGTAGACCATCTCTTGTAGCCGGTGCGAGGCGCGCGCGACCCGCAGCTGGTCGACAACGGGCAGGTAGTCGAGGATGGCGACAAGGATCTCTGGCAGATGGATTGGCGTCATCAGCACGGCACAAGCCTCGGCAGCTGGACCGGGGACAACAGACCTGCGGGAAGCTTCGACCGCGAATCGACCATCTCGGTGGCCTGCAGGGCGCTGAGGATTCCGGCGCCTCGAGAGCGCCCATCTCTGCTCCTATACATGCTGGGCGGGGATCCTTTCGAATAGCCTTGGGTTCAAGCAGAGGATGAGACTATCGCCGTCGTCGTGGGCGGCATCGTCTTCCTTTCCCTCCCTTGAATAACGTGTGCTGTCGTGTTTGAATGAAACTGTTTTGTTGCCCACGCGCCTTTGTCGGTACGAGGTACCAGGTGAGTGTGGACACGGGCTTCCCCGCCGAGCGGACCAAAGCGGGACCTTGTGGCTAGGCGATTGTGGCGGGTGCTCGTGCGAATAGGCACCAGATACATCTACCAAGGTAGGTGTGAGCGATGAAGCTGTCTGCGATGGTCTTTGTGCCGGGAGCTGAAGACACCTCGGAGTCGCTACTTGTTTTCTAGCCGAGGCAATTGGATTTTTATTTTACTTTTTCATTTTTAGAAAGTGAAAACACGGCGTCTTGCTGGCTGCTCAACAAAGAGACATGGGGTCTCGACAGCAAATCGCCGAGCCACGATGAAGCGTCTCTGTCTAAGCCTCCCAGAGGGGGGTGGGTATATTCGTACATAAGGCGACCTATAGCTAGATGGCTAAGGCAATCTACAGAGTACAGAGTATGTATACATAGTTAGCTATTTAGATGGCTGAGGCGACCCATGGTCAAGTGGCTGAGGCGACCTATGCCCCATAAGACAGATTCGGGCCAATTAAAAGACACGAAGCATGGGTCGCATCAACCACTAAAGTGGAGTATACTGTACTCTGTACAGAGTACAGTAGGTCGCCTCAAGGAGGGCATCATGGATCGAGTCATTGCTACCCTCCCAGTGACTATCAGTCACATCACCTGGGCGGCCCCACAAGGCTGCGGCAGTTGATCTCGCTTACTACCTGCTGCGCCTCTCATTGGCTGTTGCTGACGCGGCCCCAATTGCACCTAAACGGCACCACCCACATGGCAGAGGCATAAAAGAGAAGCTCCTCGACACCCGCAACACCACAATCGTCGTCTTCCAACAACACCCGGCCAGCTATAAATCACCATGAACGGAGAGTCAGCCGCCCCCCGGGCCACGGCCGCGAGCTGGAGCCGGACGCCTATGCAAAATCCCGTTAGCGCCCCGTGGCACGTCGCTCTTTCTCCCTCGGACCTCGCCAAGCTCACGCACGGCCTCATCCCCCGCGAGATGGAGGACAAGTGGTTCTGCTACGCAGAGGACCCCGATGCGGAGGGCAACCTTGTCTTTCGCCTCTGCCGTAGTTGGACCGGCGCCGAGATCTACGCCCTCCGTCTCCGCGCCCCGTCAGAGGCCGGCGGCGCCGAGGTGACGCAGATTACGTGGGAAGACTCTGGCGATAAGGAGGCCGAAGCCAAGCAGATGGCGGCTCAGCTGTGCAGAGCTCTCATGGGCTGCGATTTTCCCGTCTCATGAAGGGACCAAGGGTCGGAGGGAGGCGCCAGCTGCAAACCGCGCGCGATAGATCCAGGGTTCCGGCACCTTACACATATACACCAGTCTTCAAACCTCCTTGATCCTGTCGAGTATCACGTGGTCCAGCGACAGCACCGTGTTGACGTGCCGGCCCAGAGGCGCCCAGAGTCGCGCATGTATGATTACCATGACGAGTACTATCCCACGATGGCTGCCTCAAAGGCCACCACACAAACCAGTGGTGTTCGGTAAGCCCCTAATGTCGGTCATGTCCCGGCTAATCAGCGTCCCGTCGCCTCCCCGTCGCATTGATTCTCCCCTGATGAAGACTCGGCCTGGTGCGTGCTGTCTGCGGGACCGCAGCCCTGGCTCGCTGGACCCTGGCAGCCCCGTCACCCCATCTACAATGTACGATGGAGCTCCAGCTGCGGAATCGAGGGAGCGGCTAAAGTGTACTCTGTGAAAATCCAGCGGCGAAGCTCGGCCTCCGCCATTGATCCCACCGAGGCGATATAGTAGGCGAGACCATCACTTTCCTTGGGGAACATGTCCACTTGGTCGCCCGCAGGATCGATGGATCGGAATCGTGGGCGTTTGAGTCCAGGGCGTGCCATTTAACCGGTCCATGCATTGAACGTTGGCATTATAGGCTACCGGCTAAAGACCCCCTGGCGACGTGTGATTGGCGCCATGTTTGGACTCTGCCATGGGGGACAGTTCAGTCGCGACCGGTTTCTTTTACGTACAGCACAGTACGCATCAATGATGGACGACATATGGCCTGTCCAAGTGTGAATCTACCGAAGATGACTCCACATTCCGCAGACGACAACATCAAGGGAAGCTGACTTCACTGAAAGACGAGCACGTGTTTCTCAAAGACATTGGGCCCTTCACCTTCCACATGGCCGACGCCTGCGTCAATATAAAACCCCTTGGTCCCCCTCCTGCGCTGCTGATCATAACGCGCGCAACCTCATCACTTTCAAATCCATCTGCCTACCAACCATCCCAATCCTTTGGAAGTCAAACGCCAACCTTGAAGATGCCGAATGAAATGACCAAGAGCGATGCGTCCCGGATACAGGCCGCGCAGGTATGAAGCGACCACGCATCAACGTTACAGCCATGTCCTAACAGCAGCACGGATTAGGCCAAAGGTGGCAATGACATGTCGTCGGGAGGTTTTGCGTCTCGCGCGCAGGGAGCCGCGACCGCAACGCGAACCAGTCCAACTCTGGCGGCAAATCGGGCAATATCGCTGCTGGCGCGAATTCTGGGGTGAAGAAATGACAGCTGCGTGGTTAGGCGTGACGCTGGACATGGTTTTTAGACTCGCTCTGTTGCTAGATCCAAGGAATGGTTGTTGCGATGGCTGTGAACTTGTTCCCACAGCCTCATCCTTGACTGACTGGAAAGTAATGTGGCCCAAGAGTCGGAGGAGTGTAGATTGTTGACAAGGTAGTTTGAGCTTAATCAGATGCCAGCCAAGAAATCAGCCAAGGGCCGTCTGGGAGGAGGTTCGAGCATGTGGAATCGACAAACAGCCAGACCACACGAGTCTCCAGGAACCCGAGAAGGCAGGAAGGACTCAAAAAGCGCCATGGCTCTTCACGGCACTAAGACACTGGGCTGTGCTCCCTGCGATTCTTTCATAGCTTTCGACGAAAGCTGGCAGCACGCAGGGAGCTGGCCCTGGGACTTGATCAAGGACCCAGGTGGCTTCTTTAAAATCTGTCGCCGCGACCGTCAAAGAGGCAGGAGAGAAAGATGAAAGTGTTAAAGAACATGAAGGTCGAGGGTAATTTCAGACAACGTCGATTCCCACAGCCTGGCCTCCCCTTGATCCAAATGAGGCCTCACTCGCAGACCCAGCCTTGATACGTCCTGTGATCCAGAAATATCCTCATCGATTCTGGCGTCGCTCTCCCTGGCCCGGGTCGCAGAAAACTAGTTCGCACTTGTGCCTTTAATTATCTTTGCCAGCTCAGAACCGAAACATGACACAAACTTCGTGACCATGGCCGGGTCCCCGCCGCGCAGCGCGTCATCACCACTCACCACCGCGGTAATATCGCGACCTTGATGAACCGTGACATTGAAGAAGAATCGGTGGGGGCACAAGTGGGACGTGTCGAGCTCGTCAATGGTAGAGACTGTAGACGACGAAGGCTCGGTGACGGTGAAGTAGTTTGAAGCAAGAGGCTCCCCCAGCCTGTGCCGGCTGAGCACCTTTGTTGCGGCCCCGAGCCGCTCGTCCTCGACCACTGCGGCATTGTCTCCGGGGTAGAGAATGTTGATGTAGGAGTTGAACCTGGGGCAAAACCCTTGCACGCGGTCCGACTGCGCGAATCTGGTGAGCTGTGCCAGATGGTCTTGCACAAAGTCCAGCGACGTCCTGGGGCTTTGAACATCGAGGTTCACGCAGAGCGGCGTCACGGTCAGAGTCGGCACGCTCGCGGCCATCAGGTCGAGAGTCCGTGCCCCGTCTGCGGAACAGAGGGACCGCGAGGCATGGCTCAGGCCGAACGTGGGCCGAGAGCGCTTCGTGAAGTGGCCCAGCGTCCTTGCGTAGGCGAGGATGATGGCGGCCGAGGTGCCCACGTTGCTCTTGGTCCGCGAAAGCGCGGCCACGGTGCTCTGCGGGACGACGGAAGTATACCCGGCTTTGAAGTGCGGGCCTAGCCGAGACTTGTGTGTGAGTGCTGACGATGCGTCGCTCTCGGCACCCGTGCACAGGACAGTATCTTGGGCGTGTGACAGGTGATGTTCCCAGTACGAGTCCTCGGCTCCCGGCTGCCGCATGTCTCTGATCTGATGAACCACGCGTTCGAGAGGCGCACGAGTCTGCAGCACCTTGCCAGAGGCCAGGAGCTCATCCAAGTCCTTCTCAACCATCTTGATGCTCCATGCATCGTACAGCGCGTGGTGGACTCGAAGGACAACAGCTTTCCCGTCCAGGGCTTCCAGAAACGAGAGACGAGCCGGGGGCTTCCTCAAGTCTGATGGCTTGTCGTTTCCCCCGGCGACGTGCTCGTCGATCAAGGCTTCGATGGGCGTCATCAAGTCTTGGAGAGCCGCAAAGCATCCTTTGCCCGTCCATTGCTCGCCCAAGGTGACCTGGACCAGCCCCGTGGAGCTGCCTGCCCAGACGAACGTGGTCCGGAGAGCTTCGTGGACTCGGCAAAGCTCGGCCCAGCAGCTCGCCACTTTCTGTGTGTCGAGAGAATCATCAACCACTCGGTACACCCATGGAGCCTCGAAGAACCGCCTGCCGTTGTATAGCCATTGCTCCAGGTGCGCACGCTGGCCTGCTAGGACCGGCAGGACAGACTTCACGAGGCCCCTTGGCAGTCCGAGGGTCTCGGCCACCAACCCCGTCAGGTCTTCCTCTCGGGTCGGCAGCTGCTGCCTCGGTTCCTGCATCGCAACCTTTTGTGTCGAGGCCGCACTCGTGACCATGTCGTGGACGCTGGCGCCTTTGATCATCTCGAAGACGCTCGCACTCATTCCCATCTGTTTCCTCAGGAGCCGTGACAGGCGAATGGCCAGGATGGAGTCGAGGCCCACGTTGACCAGCCTCGTGTTGTAGCCGATATCCTTGCCCCTACGCCGGGTGCCGAGGACCGTCTTAACCACTTCCAGAACAGCATCGGCTGTTGAAGTCAGACTGCCAATGTCTGAATGACTGACCAGCTTGTCCGTGCCTCTTCGGGTTGGGGCCAAGTTCTTCTTTCCTGCCGTTTCCATGTCAAGTGCCGGACTTTGCAGTTCACATGAGACGACGCATCTCACCGCAGTCTCCAGTCGGCTTCCCAACCTTTCCACCTCTTTTGTGGCCATCTTGGCCCTCAGCTTGCCTTGAAGGCTGTTGTTCTTGATCCGGAAGCTGACAATCAGGGGGTAATCGTCAAACGCCGGTCCATCACCCTCGACGCTCTGGGCCTGGTTCTGAGCAGGCCCGAACAACGGTTGTGTTGAGTCGTCGCCGTCAGTTTCTGCCGAGGCTATGGCACCGTCAAAAACGAACAGACTTTGGAATAGACTCGCGGGGACGTGTTCCTGGTCCCGGCTTGACCATCTCCACCGCGTCTGGATCTTCCTCAGAGATGCCATTGCATGCGCCCCCCTCGCATCGTCACTCACTTTCTGCACCCTGGCCAAAGCCCCTGCAACGTTGACGGCGATCCCGTGGTCTGCCAGTCTGACCCGCATGGGCACTGTGTTGATGGTTGGGCCAACCGTGACATCGTCACCGTCACCGTCGAACCCGCCACCGGTCGAGACGACCTCGCCGTAGACGACATCAGCCTGTCCGTACAGAGACTCGCAGAGCACCTTCACCCAGGCCAGCTGAAGTGCCGCCTTGGTTGCCACGCCGAGTGCTCTGCATCTTGTCTGCAGAGACGACAGCTGTTGTTCGCCCAACACAAAGCAGAAGGCCGACGACGCCCGGAGCGAGTCGCCGGGGAAATCGAGTGGCGTGTAGCTATAGTCTTGCACCAGGCTGGTCCAGAATGTCACCGAAGCCCTCTGCGCCAAGGCAGATGTCCTTGCAAAGGGTCTGAACAGATGCCTTGCCGCTTCTTCGCCGCCTTGATCATGGCCGTGAAGACGCCTGCGGTAGTTGTCGCCCAGGATACGCCACATGGCCTGGAGCGAACGAGCGTCGTACAGGGCATGGTGAATGCTCAGCCGTACCCTGCCGGGCGGACCCGACTTCACTGCCTCCCAATGGACGAGATCGCTCTGTTCTGTAGGGGACACAACACCAACCCATGGTGCGTCGTCATCCTGGGTGAAGACGAAGCGGGCCCTCAGTATCTCACAGGCCTGTACTGTGTCCCTGACTGCGGCGAAGAAACTGTCGAGGCCGGGAGTGTCTGCCCCGAGCGCGTGTTCGGACAGTTGGATGGTGTGGACGTGGGTGTAAGCCTTGCCGGCAATGGCCAGCGACGCACTGAGCATGCCCTCCTGAAGCGGTGTCGCGACAAACACAAGGTCCTTGGCCAGTCGCTCCAGAGTCTTGTCGTACATGTCCCGGACGTTGATGCTGTTGTCGGCCTCGTCGCGTCCGGCTTCTGGATCCTCTCTCCCGCTGCCATTGACGGCGGTTCCGGCCCTGGTCTTGGCCTCCCAGACAAGCCTTGCGGCGCCTTGGATGGTCCGGGCCTTGATGACTGCATCGGGGGTGAGCTTGATGTTCTCCGACTTGTTGACAAGCTTGACAAGTGGAAGAATGGTGATGGAATCGAGGCCCATCTGGTACAGCGTAGTCGTCTTGGTCTTGTCCGGCAGGTCGGACGGCTTTAGACGGAGGAGGCGGCCAGCGGCTGTCTGGACGCAGGCCAAGGCCTCCTGATATCCCTCTTCTTCCAAACCTGCTTCTGGCTTAAAGTCGTTGGGAGTATCATGGCCGCCCGGAGCAACGGCCTTTGCGTCATGGAGCATCGGCACGAAATGCTCGACTCTCGCGCTCTTGTCGGCAGAACTGCACACGACCTTGTCAAACAACATGCCGACATGATCCAGCTGTGACTCGGTCAGGGCCCCAGCCGAAGAAAGCGTCAAGACCATCTTGCCATCTGCATGCAGATCGACGTCGATGGCCAGGGCCATGTCGCTCCGGCTGTGGGCACGTAGAGCACTCATGCGCCCAGGTTTAGACTCGCCGTCCGCCGCCACGTCGGCGCCGACGAGGTTGATGCTGAGCAGACTGTCGAACAGCTTGTCCTCGGATCCCGCCCAGCGCTGTACCCTGTCCACACTGACGAGCGGCATTGTGCCCTGGCAGGCACCGACGTGGGCCTCCTGGACCCTCTGGGCGAGCTCGGGCAAGGTCTCGGCCCCTCCTTGGAGGCTCAGCGTCTGGACCAGGGTGTTGAGGCATGGCCCGACGAAGTCGTCGACGCCGTCGATGACGTGGTTCAGCAGCGGCCGGAGTGACATGACGAAGCCGTAGACGACCGACGTCTGTCGTGTAAGTTGGGCCAGACAGAGGGCCGTCGCCAGCTGGAACGCTGAAGAGGCCGATATCGACACGCCGGACCGTTGAGACTGGGCCCGCAGCTTGGCCTTGAGCTCGGAAGCTGTGCAGGAAAGACTCAGCAGCGAACGAGCCATGGTGCCGTGCTTATTGTTGTCGCCGTCGGCCCCGACACGGCACGGCCGCACACCACGCAACCTCGCCTGCCACAAGCGTCTTGTGGATTCCAATTGCCCATCCGAGAGGCAGCAGTAATACGAGATGGCCCTCAGAACATCGAGACTGTGGTTGGCTGAAGCAGAAACGGGGTCTTGTCCGTCATAGCCTTGCTCCAACCTCTTCCTGAGCACGTCAATGGCCACGGCGTCGAACAGGGCATGGTGTATCTTCAACGAAACGACAGTCTCGCCAGAGTCCTCCGTGTCTCCGACCTGCAGCGTTACTGGCGGCCGGACGTTCATTTGGGCCGCCATGGCCGCCACATCACGGTGGCTGTCGAATGGCGAGAAAGGAGGCGAGCGGAGAACAACCTGCAAGATCCGACCGTCGTCCTCCCGCTGGAGGAAACAGGTCCTCAGCATGGCCTCGGATGCGACTACCAGCTCGGCTGCCTTCTTCCATCTGGCGACATTGGTGCCGCGGGAAAGGCGGTAGTGGAACTGGGCCACGTATGGGACGTCGACTGCTGCCCCGTCCTCATCACCATCACCATTGGCGCCCAGCCACACGAGGGAGCGAGCGACGAGGGCGGACTGTAGAGGCAGACAGGGCAGAACGGCCTCAATCTGCAAAATGTCGAGGCCGACGGGAACTGGGCCAAGATCCGCCGGGCTGAGCGCCTGCTGATGGCGCGCCGTGCTGCTCGTCGGGGCATCACCGTCCAAGTCTCGGTCGGCCAATCGAGCCGTGGATGCCACGGTGCACGAGGACGATAGGATGTCGGCCATGTTGAGCTTGGGAAAGCCTCGTTTCCTCAGGAGAGACACCAGATGAACGGCCGAGAGACTGTCGATGCCCAGGGAATGAATGCTGCTCGTCGCCGTGGCATTGACTTTGCCGCCCACGGCCTCCTCCACGGCTGCGACGACCACAGACTCTCTGGCGTCGAGGGAACAATCCGGACCCGCGGCAGTACTGGACGCAAGCCCGCCTTGGCCTTGCTGAGAAGCGAAAAAGTCGTCGGCCAGCTTGGCCAGGAGCTTGGCATCTACCTTGCCCGACGCGGCAAGATAGGGGATCCTCGAGACCCAGAGCATCGTGGGCACCATGAAAGCCGGGAGGGCAGCCTCGCATTTGCGCTCGATGCTCTCCAGCAACGACGTCAACGCCTGGCCGTGGTTCGGGAGCAGCTCAACCTCGGCGTCGGCCTCGGCCTTCAGGAGACTCCTGGCCTGACGGGCCGCAAAGCCCAACAGCTGCTGCTGCTGGTCCGAGCCCTTGCTTCCACGGGCGACAACGGCGGCGGCAAAGTCCAGGCCGCCCTCGTCGGCCGCAGCCTGGTTCAGGAAGGACACGACCTCGTCGAGCTCGAGTCTCTGACCCCGGATCTTGGCCTGCTGGTCCGCCCTGCCCAGGAACTCGAGGCTGCCGTCGTGCATCATCCTCATCATGTCGCCCGTTCTGTACACTCTCTTGTCGCCGCCTCCCAGCAGCGGCGTGGTGTGGAAGCTCTTGGCGTTCTCCATGGGTCGATGAAGATAGCCCATGGCCACCTGCGGACCGGCGATGCAGAGCTCGCCCGGCTGTCCTCTCCTGGCAATGACCTGCTCATCGCCAGTGCCGGGGCACAACAGCACAGCCTCGAGGCCCTCGAGGGGCAAACCGAGGTTGCGGGCGTTGGAGTCGCGGTCCACGGCGTGGCCGAGGCAGCCGATTGTGACCTCGGTCGGCCCGTAGAAGTTGAAAAGGACGACATGTTGTTGTCGGTGAGAAGCATCACACCCCCTCGTCCACGTGTCGAGAAGCTCGCCCGACGCCTTTTCTCCGCCAGTCGTCACCACGCGGACCGAGGGCACGTCGTCGGGCCGCAGTCTCAGTTGAGCCAAGACGGAGGGCACGGAACCAAAGTGCGTGATGCCCAGCTCGTTGATGACTTGCTGCAGGCTGCCGAGCATGGCCGTGCGGTCCTTGCCGATGACGACGCGGTGGCCCAGGTGCCAGGGCACAAAGACCTGCGTGAGATGGGGATCAAAGGCCCGGGACGCGAGGTTGAGATACTTGCCGGCGCCCCCGAGGGCGGCCGTGGCGGGCGAGGACTCGACCATGCGGGCGGTGAAGGAGGCAACGAAGTGGCACAAGCTGCGGTTGGACACGCGTACGCCCTTTGGACGGCCCGTCGAGCCCGATGTGTAGACAAGGTAGCCGCCATGGCCGGCTTCAAGCCGTCTCGGAGACACGGGCCAGGACAGCATCACGTCGACATGGTCGTCGCCGTCCGGGAGCAGAAGAGCCGGCGGATCAGTGTCGAGGCGCAAGTCCAGCTCCCCGGCGAGTTCCTCCGTGGTGAGGATGAGCTTTGCCTTGGCGTCACGGACGACGAGTTGCTTCCGAGCCGGGGGCAGATCCGCGTCCACTGGAAGATAGACGTAGCCGGCCCGGAAGATGGCCAGGGTTGCCGCGAGCGACTTGATGTCCCTGCCCATGTGCATGGCGACAATGTCATCGGGCCGGAGACGGGCCTCGTGGGACGCCAGCCTGGAGACCATGGCGTTGGTGAGCCTGTCCAGCTGGGCGTACGTGACGGACTTGGTGACGATTTCGTCCTCGTCCGACCCCTGAAACGTGACTTGCTCGGCAGCGATCCATCCGGGATGCTCCGACGCATGCAGGGAGATGCTTTCCGTTGGGTCGACTGTGCGAACATGGTCGGCGAGGCTGCCGCCGACGATGGATATGAGACGGCGCCCCAGTCGATTTTGAAGCCGGCCAAGAGGGAGCTGGGGCGACTCGACCATGACGCGGGCCTGGTCGAGGATCTGATGCAACATGAGCTCCAGCTGCGGCTGCGAGATGCGGCGCCCGTCGCCGGTGAGCTCCATGGCCCCGTCGGCCTCGAAGATGTTCAAGGCAAGGGGATGCTCCACGTTGAGCGACAGGGCCTGCTCTACCTCTCGGAACACGTGTCGAGCGGTATTGTCCTGGCCGCCTTCCGGGGCCGGGTGGAAGACAAAGAGGCCCGGAAAGGGGGCGTTGGGGCTCCGGCCGCCCCGGTTGAGCATCCTCTTGACGTCGACGGGGTGCAGGCTGTGCGTGCTCCGGAAGAGGCCGGACGAGTCGCGGGCCATGTCCCTCCAGAGCTCCTCGGCCGAAGGGCCATCGGCGCGGACAATGACGGGGAGAGTGGCCATGGCCGGGCCCATGACGCGGGCGAGGTCGGGGTGCAGGGTCCGTTGCGAGACCGTCTGACCAAACACGACGGCCTTGAGCTCCAGGTAGGACGCCAGCACGCACCCAAACGCCGACTGGAGCAGTGTCGGGAGAGCGGGTGACGCAGACGTGGCGAGCGAGCGAGGGATGGCCATGCTCGAAACCAGGATCCTCGGCGGCTGCTCTTGTCGGGACTGGGTCAGGTCGGGGAAGGGGGCGTTGAGGGCCCCTGCTGTCTCCCTGAGGCCGGCCAGACGACTGTTCCACAGGGAGGCGGCCTCGTCCCTCTGCGAAGCGCTGGGCAGCAGACCCAGCTCCATGCCCCTTTCGAGTTGGACCGCGTCGTCGTGGCCGTCTCCGGCTCGGCCCTGGTAGAGCCTTGCAACGGTGTCGAGGAGCATGTCCGACGACACAGCGTCGTAGAGGGCGTGATGCATGCTCAGCATCACCCTGCCGTCTCCCTCGGCAAGCGTGACAGACCAAGGGGGCTGCGTGGTAGTTGTCGGCGCCAGCTCCATCTGCAGCCTCTCGGCCCACCGGGCCAGATCCTGGTCCTCGTCGCTGGAGAGCCGAGTCCAGCGCACCGTCGGCTCGTCCCGGACCAGCTGGAGGATGGTGGACTGGATCCCGTGCCGACGGGCCCAGGCGACGCTGCTGCCATGCTCCCCCGTGCCGTCTACGTCGAGCCGTGTCAGGGGAACGAAGATGGTTCGGAGTATGTCGAATCTCCTGGCCGCTTCCGTCCACGCCATCTTCAGACGACGGCCATCCATCTCGCCCAGGTGGCTCAGGTCAAAGACGCGATGGGCCCAGTACGCCCGGGGCTCAAGCATCGTCTCCACGACGAGGGCCTCCTGCATCGGAGTCGTGGGCAGCACGTACGACGTGTCGTGCGGCCGCAAGGATCCGCGGAGCCTCCGGGTCAGCATGTCCTTGGTGGAAGCCACCCATGAGCGCTCTGCCGGCGACGCCGTGCCGCTCGACTGTGCAAGCATCAGCTTTCCGAGAACGACGTCGACCAGCTCGCCGAGAGAATGGCAGCGCACGAGGTCGAGCACCCCAACCGCGCACTTGAGCTGCCGTCTCAGCGACCACGCCAGCCTGGTGACCTGCAGAGAGCCGAGGCCCAGGCCGGCCAAGCTGTCGGCGGGAGAAAGGGGCTCGACGGCGACGCTGAAGCTGTCGGCGACGGCCCGAAGAACAGGAATCTGCTGCTCGGTCCACTGCGGACCGTCGCCGGTGGACTGCTCGGGGCCATGTCGGCCGGCCAGGACTTGCAGATCCGACCGCTTGTAGATGTCGTGCAGGGCGTTGCGGTCGACCTTGTTGGACGCGGTCCGCGGCATCGTCGAGTCCAGGACGACGACGTGTCCGGGGACCATGTACTTGGGCAGCAGGTCCCTGGCCCTCTGGAAGACGTGCGCCCTGATCCTGTCCGGGTGCGCAGTGTCCTTGTTGACCGAGACAAAGGCGACGACGACCTTGTTGCTGCTCTCGGCCTCGGCCCCCGGGCGCAGGAGGTGCAGCGTCTCGACGTGCTCGACGGCCGCCTCGTCGCCCTTGACGCTCGCACAGGCGGCGCTGATCTCGCTCAGCTCGATGCGGATGCCGGCCATCTTGACCAGGTCGTCGTTTCTGCCGAGGAACTCGAAGCCGTGGTCGTTGAGACGCACCATGTCCCCGGTGAGGTAGATGTGCTCGTCGATGCCGGGGCCGCCCCGGAGGAAGGCCCTTGCCGTCTTGGCCTCGTTTCCGAGATAGCCCTTGGCCACCTGCGCGCCACCCAGGGCCAGCTCGCCGACTCCATATCGCGGGACGAGCTCCCAGCGCCCCCCCTGGCCGGCCCCAACATGGCGGACGACGTACGCCGTGCAGTGGCTCAGGGGGAAGCCGACGTTGGCAGCCTTGGCCCGGTCCCTGCTCCGGCCGAGGAAGCGCCTCATGGTGGACACGACGGCGTTCTCGGCCGGCCCGTACGTGTTGTAGGCGCGCGTGGTGATGGCGGGCGCGGCCCAGGCCTCGGCCACGTCTTCCGTCAGCTTCTCGCCTATAAAGGTCACGTACCGCAGGCTCGACCCCCTGATGTCGTCGACGGCGATGCTCGCGCCAAACGACGGCGTGAGGTGAGCGTGCGTGGGGCGACATGTCCAGACCAAGTCGACAAAGGCGCCCAGGACCAGCTCTCGGGTGCCGCTGACGACGCAGCCCGCCAGGCCCCAGGTGTAGAAGAGGTCCTGGACGAAGACGTCGAAGCTGTACGACGACAGCTGCAGTGTGCGTACCTGGCCGGCCGCCTCGTCGTGCTCAACCTTGACCTGCAGGTCGCGCATGGCCTGTGTCGCGGCGGCGTGCTGCATCATGACGCCCTTTGGCTCGCCCGTCGTGCCCGAGGTCCAGAGGAGATAGGCCAGGTCCTGCCCACGGATATCGTGCCGAGACAAGAGGCCGTGGCGCCCATCAGCTCTCGCCTCGTGCTGGTCGACGACAAGTACGCGCACGCCCTCGAGACTCTGGTGGGCAAGGCAGGGCTCGACCAGAGGCAGCGACTCGGTCGTCGTCAGCAACACCTTGCTCTGCGTCCTGGCCATCAGCGACGTCCGTCTCTGCACGGGCGACGTCTCGTCGATGGGGCACCAGGCCGAGCCGGCCTTCAAGACGGCCAGGACGGCGACGTAGAGCTCGACGCTCCGATGCATACATATGGGGATGATGTCTGCGTTCTCCTCGCGCAGCGTCTCTGCCAAGCCATTGGCCCTGGCGTCGAGCTCTGCGTAGCTCAGCTCGGCTGGGGGCGAGTCTAGGGAGGTGTAGAAGCTTAGGGCCAGGAGGTCAGGGGTTGACGAGGCCTGGCGCTCAAACTGCGAGTGTAGCAGCTCAGCGCCATCATCCTGTCTCTTCTGATTCTTGCCTTGCTCGTCTTTGGCCGGGACCGGAATCGTCCCTTCTGCAGATAACAAGCCCCGGGGCAGACGTGCCGGCAGCCCCTGGACCATGTCGTCCGGGAGCGAGCCAAGCATGGCCTCGGCAAGAGCCGCAAGCTGCTTCACGATGCACGTCGCCGAGAGCTCGGACAGGGCATCCTCGCGGTACGTGAGCTTGAACGTCATCTTGTCCAACCGCCCATTCCGGTCCGGGGCGTGCGGATCCGTCGGAAAGACCTCGACAAAGACGGCAAAATCGTAGCGAATGGCCGGGTTCCGGATCTCGGTCCAGAGGACAGGGGCGAGGCCGTGCTCGGGCTCAGGATCCGGCGGGGGATATGCTTGCAGGGCCAAGGCAGTCTTGTACGGCAGCGTCTTGAAGATGCCAAAGGACGTGTGCCGGTGGCTCTGGGCAAGCCTCGACTGACGTGCGAGGCTGCCGACAAGCTGGCCGACGGTCTGCATCTCGGGCAGGGCCACCCGACAGGGCACGACGGAGAAGGTGGGCGCGTGAGCCGAGAGATGGTGGCCCGATATGACGCTTCCAAACGCCGTGTCTCCCGTGTCTGCCTCGGAGAACAGGTGCAGCAGCAGGGACCACGACGCCTGGAGCACGGACAGGGGGGACGCACCGAGGGCCCTGCTCCTGTCCTCGAGGACCTGCCACGGCAGGCCGCTCGCGTGTTGGACCATCCCATGTCCGCAGTCTGGGGACGCCTTGACGTTGCTGCCGCTCAGCGCGCCGAAACTCTCCGCCTCCCAGCCCCTTAGCGACTCTCGCCACAGCTCGTCCGTCTCGGAGCTCACGTTCGAGGCCCACTCCAGCACGGCCTCGTAGATGCCCCGTCTCGGGAGAGGTTTGAGGCCGGCATACCGCCTGGCTATGTCGCTCATGAGCACCTCGAGCGAGGCACCGTCGCAGAGGCAGTGGGCAACGCTGATGACCAGGAGGCCGGGGCCGGGCCCGGGGTCCGAGTCCGAGTCCGGCTCGACGACCTGTATGTGGTACAGCCGCCGCGACTCGAGACTGATGTTCTCCTCGGCCAGGTCGAGCCACGGCTTCGCATCAGGAGCAACACGGCTTGCGCTCGCTCTCCTGTGCACGACCCGACTCGCATCGTGGGCCAGCCGACGCCATGCCTCAGGCGCCAGGACCACCTGGACAAAGGGCGACAGGGGATCGTCACAGGGGAGCATTGCACATCGGTAGACGGCCTGTTCGGAGACGACCGTCTCAACGGCGTCCATCAGCGCCTCGGCCGAGACGTCGGGCTTCAGCCTCAAGACCGAATGGCTTATGTAGTTGCGCCTGTCCATGGCGAAGCTCACGGCCAGCTGGCTCTGCGTGCATGTCGCGGGCAGAACCATCTCGATGTCGGCCTCGCTGGCGAGACTGAGCCTGTCGAGTGCCTCGGGCAGGTGCCTGGAGGAGAAGTCGGCGAGTTGGCTTGCTATGCCGGCTTGCTTGGCCGAGCCATGGCCATTCCGCGCCGGGGGGAAGAAGACGGAGCGGACGCTGGCTGCGGCGTCGAGAAGCAGGGCCAGTGACGGCTGCAGACTTGCATGTTTACGTTGAGATGCAGAGCCGGGCCATCGGTCCCTCACATGGCGCAAGAGTCTCATTGCGCCGAGGCTGTCCATGCCGGCCTCGACGAGCGGCGTCGTGGCCGTGACGGGAGAGAGGCCATGGCCGAGGATGCCGGACACGACCGAGACGAGCTCGTCCTCCAGCTTGGCGTCCTCGGGGTCCGGCAGGGGGCCGACATGGTCTGATGGCCGCGCCTGACCGACTTCTTCCAAAGCCTCCCGCACGTACGCCGAGGCTGCTTTGCGGTCGGCCTTGCCGGACGCAGACCTGGGGAGGGCGTCGACGCGGAGGATCCTAAAGGGCCTCATGTAGTCCGGCAGGTGTCGCTGCGCGGCCTCCAGACACGCCTGATGGACCAGCTCAAAGGCCAGGCCGGCACGCGGCTCAGGGACAACAAGACTCACAACCCTCTCCGAGCCCGGTGTCTTCCAGACACAGCAGAGCGTCTCCCGTACGCCCGCCGCTCTGCTCGCCAGCACGCTCTCGATCTCGCCCAGCTCCACACGCCTCCCGCTCAGCTTGACCTGATGATCCGCGATCCTGCCCAGGAACTCGACCATGGGCTCACCGCTCGGGCCCCATACGATCCTCGCCCGGTCGCCGGTCCTGTACGCCCGGCCCCACGGCGCACCGTCGACAAAGGCGCGCGCCGTCTCGTCGGGGCGGTTGACGTAGCCCGCCCTGCTCACCTGCGGGCCGGTCATGACGAGCTCTCCCGTCGCGCCCATGGGCACGGGCTGCAGGCTGTGGATCCGCTCGTCGACGATGAGGCTGCCGCACGTCGCGAGCGGCGTTCCCAGCACCGAGCCGCGCTGCTGCTCGGGCACATGGGCCTGGGCGATGCAGTAGATGGCCGTCTCCGTGGGTCCGTATCCGTTGTAGAGGCCGCTGGGGATATGCCGACGGTCCTCCCTGCTTGCGACGCGGTTGTAGCGTGCAAAGTCTCGCAGGAGGCGTGCAGTCACCGTCTCTCCGCCGAGCATCAGGCCGCGGATCGACGACGGGTCCAGGAGACCGGCGAAGCTCGGGGCCATGTTCGTCATGTCGGCCTCCAAGGTTGTAACGACCTTGTCAATGTCCTGCAGCGTCAACTCGCGCGGGGCGCAGCAGAGCGTCGAGCCGGTGCTGAGAGTCCAGAAGATCTCGAAGAGGGAGATGTCAAAGGTCGGCGCCGCGCCCTGGAACCACCGGATGGGCTCGCGGGACGGTGATGCCGTCGACGAGACGAGTCCGTAGTGGGCGCTCAGGGCCGAGATGGTGCATGCTGCCGAGATGTGGCTGACGGCCACCCCTTTCGGCATGCCCGTGGTTCCTGACGTGTATAGGATATAGGCAACGTCGGTCTCGGCGGTGCACCATGGCTGTCTCTCCGATGCAGCGTCGCATGCCGCAAGATACGGAGTCACGCTGATGACGGTCATTTCGGCAGACGACGACGACAAGGACGACGAACCTGGCTGCGTTGGTGCGGCCACAACAAGAGCGGCCGGCTTCAGATCCGCCATCAGCGCCTCCCTTCTCTCTCCAGGGGCGTCCACGGGAATGGGACAAAAGGCCATGCCGGCCTTGAGAGCAGCCAGGTAGCCGATATACAGCTCCGGGCAGGGTCCCATCAGCACGGCAACCGTCTCCGGCCGTGACGGGGACGGGGACCGGGCACGCGTGCGAACCAGCCTGGCCGCCAGCGCATTGGCCGCGTTTTCGACCTGCCGATATGTATACTGCACCCTCTTGCGGCTCTCGAGGCACACGAGAAAGTCGAGGGCCGTTCTGTCGGGGCTGCCTGCCGCGCGTTGCTCGAACCACCGGTGAAGCAAAGCCGGCTCATCCCCATCCCGCAAGGGGCTCGACCGCGTTGGCTCCTGGGGGAACAGAGGCAGGGGTCTGGACTTTGGCGGAAAGTTGAGAACAGAAGGCTGCGACCACCTGACGCCCTTGGCTTGACCTTGCTGCAGACCGAGGATGAGGTCGTCCAGCATGCGGCCCAGGGCCTCGAGGGCCGCTGGCGGTATGACATTGGCCTGCGCCGTCAACCGCACCTGTCTGGTTGCCGCGTCGATATGAAGCTGCAAGGCCTGAGTCGCGTGTAAGCCACATGGACCGCTACAACTCGTGGCCTTTCACCTGCTCCGCGTCAGCTCACCTTTCCCTTGCCAATCGAAAAGTCAGTTGGAACGTCGTGACCATCCGGGCAATCAATGAAACCAAACGCTCCGTCCTCGTGGCCCGCGCCGGCAGAATGAGCCAGGAGGAAGCCGCCGCGTGTGGAGTCTTGGATACAGTACGCCTCGCCAGGGTCGAGGACCACTATGCGGGAGACGAGCTTTACAAAGGCCTTGGTGCATGTGTCCTCGTCGGGTCTTGGTTCGAGAGAGCTGGGCCAGTGCAGCAGCAGCTCAGGGCCCTCCTGAAGACGATTCTCTACTCCCGACAATGGTGTTTCCGGCCCTTGGTTGGAAGGCTGTTGGTGAGAGTGCAGTGGCCGGAGCTGCGTGATGGGTGGCCGTGGCATCGGTGCCGTCTTCTTCATGTTGCCGGAGGTCTCGTCTGGTTCAGCTCAGCTACATGGGTGTGACTGGATGAGTCTGAGATGGTCCAGTCGTGAGTGTAGTGTGCGTGACTACCAGCCAAACTGACTTAGATATACCATGCTCCAAGACTGCCAAGGCATGCCTGCCGCCACATATCGCTCTCGTCGCCTCGAGGGGAGTGAGCATATGCTTTCTGGGTGGGCGTGTGGGCATCCCCTCCCCATCTCTGTCCCCGGCTCCTGGGTCTACCAAGGTCGAGAGGGATTTACGTGATGCATTCGGGCCGAGTGGGATGTGACGGGCAGATGGTTCTAATGCCTCATAGTGGCACACGGGCCTGACCTGAACTTTGTGTGTGCAGAGGCATGTCTTTGCCGGCACGGTTCAACTATCCGTATGTGCCTCGTTCAAACCATTCCATATCCCGCACATGTGCATGCGTTGCCACATGGACGGTCCAATGCCCTCAAGTTGACTCGGCCGTCCAGCCCAGTCCCACCAGTCCTTGATGATGATGCTGCACGACATCAAGGCTTCAGCATGTCTCGTATATATATGTATATATATAACGACTACGGCTTTACGCACAAGGAAAAGGTGCCCAGCATCTCGTCTATACCAGATGGGCCTCGTGGAAGAAACGATGGCGCTGCAGGGCGAATAGAATGGCCGTCTTGTGCGGCAGGTGGAAGCGCTTCTTCCTCTCCTGCGGCAGATACCGTTCCTGGATACCAACGTGGGCCAGGTCGAAGCGAGGCTCGGCAACGACCTGGGTGGTGCGCGGGTCCCGCAGGAAGCAGCAGTGCTTGATGGACGTGGCCACGGCCTGATATCTCTTGCCGCCGCGGAAGCGCTCCTCGCCCACCAGCATGTGCGAGTTCTGATCGTGGTCGCCCACGTTGCAGCTCGAGCCGAAGAAGCAGGCCGCACTGTCCTCCTTGACCCAGGCCAGCTCGACGTAGCCGGCCAGCTCGCCGTCCCACTCGAACAGGCACGACATGGTGTGTGCGTCGGCCAGCTGGGCGGCCAGGTAGGCGCGGTGGTGATGATCGGGCCCGCGCTCCCGCCACGAGGCGTGGACGCGGTCCGAGTTCTGCCAGCGCGCGTAGGCGTCCAGGTGCGCGGGCCGGTCGGCGTCCAGGTGCAGGATGCGCAGCTGCTGGCCGAGCTCGACGATGAAGCGCGAGTAGACGACGGCGCCGGGCGGCGGCTTCGGCGGCCGGGCCGGGTGGACGGTGCAGACGTTGCCGCTGCGCGTGAAGCCCGGCTGGCTGGCGAAGACGCCCAGCGTGCCGTTGAAGCCCGGGAAGCCCGTCGTCTCGGGCCGGCTCCGGAGCCAGTGCTGCGAGTCGGGCGCGCCGGCCCCCTGCCAAAAGGCCTCGCGGAAGAGCCAGTAGACGGCCGGCGAGAAGGGCGACGGGACGGCCAGCCCGGTGCAGGCCATGTATTCGCCCACCCTCTGCCTGTCCACCGAGACGGCCACGACGTCGTCGGCTCGGTGGTCCGGGTGCAGCCACAAGGCGTACACCGACGCCCACGCCACCGCGAGCTCCTGGTGCCGGGCCGGGCAGCCGGGGACAAACACGGCCACATCCGGGCCCGGCAGCCGGAGCCGGAGGACGGGGCCGAACTGCGCGCAGTCGTCGTTGACCATGGCCGGGGACACTCTGGTCTGCGTCCCGTCAGTCGTCCACCGAGCCAGCACCGTCCCGTCCCCAGATCCGACGACATGGCCGGTGCCGGTGCCATCAATCCACACCTGGGTCTCGCCGTCGGGCAGTTTGAACCACGTCTTGTTGGACATTTTCAGCGCCGCTTCGTCGTCGATGATGGTGACACTGCCCGTCTTGGATTCCATTGCATCACCTATGCTTTGATTAGTTTCCCGGCCCACGGCTCGTCGAGTTTGAATGCTTGCTGTTACAGGGTTGCACCTACAGAGGGGATCCCGCGCCTCATTTGATGGTTACAGGTAGCTTTACGCAAAGTTTCAGAGACCGGCTGGATGGGAGTTATAGAGGAGACAAAAACGTCCCAACTGTTCTCCCGTTTCTGCCAGCTGCATGTGGGCTGTCCGGGCTGAAAGACATGGAGCCGGATGTTGGACGGGATGCCCCCGCTATGTCTGTAAGATGCAACTACTATAAAGGGCCCACATATGCTTTTCAATGTTCACCTAGAGCCAAGGGGAACAAACGGGGAAGCGCAAAAAGGGCACAGGTATAAGTTGAGTATAACCTGGGCCAGGCCGGGACTTGGCGTTTGTTAGCATCACGCCCACACACAGTCCCACGCTGCGGCATATCTATGCAGTCATCGGAGGGACCGCCGCGGTATTTTACGTGGCCTATGAGTGAGATCCCTGTAGGTCCCCGTACATGGCCTCATGGTGAATCTGAGGTGGGCCTTGATCCTTGCAGTGGCCCTTGATCATCGACATGATCCTTGATCCTCGAGGCGAACCTACTAACGACATGAATGCTGCCTGCATTGACTACATGTAGCCAACGCCTTCTCATGCTGGACCTCCTCGACTACACGTGCTGTAGGTCCGCAGTCGGAGACGTCTTCGGGATCCAAATCCAAACGTGGGTGCCACTTTCGATAAGGGGGCGTGTAGTTAAATCCACCAAGACGGCAACGACTCGGTACATGTATCATCTGACAAGCAACAGTTCCAACCCAAGCCACGGCGGCAACCGTCATGACGAGCAATCACGGCGAGAGCTTCCCTCGCCGGAAATGGTACAGGAGGGTGCCGTTTCTATCCACGAAACCCATCGAGAAACGAGTGACGGCACCCAACTTGAATGCCCCCCCAAGCCCGGGCAGCGTCGAGCATGGAGTCGGTGCCGGGGCCGAGGGCAAGGCCGAGTTGCCAGAGTCGACGGCCAACTGGCTGTCCATGCTGACATTCAACTGGCTGAGTCCGGTCCTGAGAACGGGCTACACCAGGCCCCTTCAAGTCGACGACCTGTACGACATGCCCAGCCACAGGTTGGTCAAGGACCACGCCCATCGACTGGAAAAGCACTGGGCCGCGAGGCTGGAGCGCAACAGGACACGGTCCGCATCAACGGCATGGAGGCCTTTCTGGGCGAGGCGCACAACCGACGCGACGGTCCTGGCCCTGGCCCTCGACGACGTCTGCTTCCGCTGGTTCTGGCTCGGCGGCCTCCTCAAGCTGGGCGGGGACGTGTCGCAGATGGCGTCGCCGCTGCTCATCAGGCTCCTCATCGCCAGCCTGTCCGACCCGTCCCGGCAGGCCCTGGGCGCGGGCTTCGGCTACGCCGTCGGCCTGTTCTCCCTGCTCGTCCTGTCCGTCACGTCCAACGTCCACGGCGTCTACCGCTCCCACACGACGGGCATCCTGCTGCGAGGCGCCCTCGTGCATGCCATCTACCGCCGGGCCACGACGGAGAGGGCCGGGCCGGAGCACGGCCTCGGCACGGGCAAGCTGATGAGCCTGATGAGCGCCGACGTGACGCGCCTCGACTTTTGCTGCGGCTTCTTCCACTCTGCCTGGACCAGCCTCGTCCAGATCCTCGTCTGCTTCGCCCTGACGGTGTGGACCATGGGCTACAGCGCCCTGCCCGGCTTCGGCCTGCTGGCGCTGCTGTATCCCCTGCAGACGATGATGGTGGGCCAGCTGCTACGCCTGCGCCGCGCCAGCATGCCCCTGACCGACGCCCGGGTCAGGGCCGTCGTCGAGGCCGTGTCGGCCATGCGCCTCGTCAAGACCAACGCGTACGAGAAGAGCCTGCTCGCCGGCATTGGAAGGCTGAGGTCCGACGAGGTCGTCTTCATCCGCCAGAGGATGCTTCTCCGGGCTCTCAACATTGCCGTCTCGTACACGGCCCCGACGCTGGCCGCCGTCGTCAGCATCGTCTGCCATGGGGCGACGAGTGCAAAGGGCATGGAAGCCAGCGTCGTCTTCTCCGCCCTCGCCTTGTTCCTGCTGCTGAGGACGCCGCTGCAGGCCCTGCCCACCGCGCTCTCGGCCATGGCGGATGCCCGCGCAGCACTCGAGCGCTTGGCCGCCTTTATGCTCGCAACTGACCCGGGTCCTACCGGTAATGCTAGAATACAGCGGGAGCCTAGAGAGGGTGCGGGCAACCGATCGTCCCCTGATGCACCGGTGGTCCAAGTTGAGGACGCTACTTTTGCTCATCACGACGACGAGCAACTCGTGGCAGACGGTGTGAGTGCCCAGCAAGTCAACGCAACTGGATTCCAAGCCAAGGTTGCCGCGAGCCAGGCCCAGAGACTGCACCTCGATTCGCTCGTGGTGGAGAGGAACCAGCTCGTCTGCATCGTGGGGCCCGTGGCATCAGGCAAATCCTCCGTCGTCAGGGCGCTCTTGGGAGACATGCAGCTCGTCCAGGCACGCTCATGCCGGCTCAACCTCGAGCACTCGTCGTCGTCGTCGTCGCGGCTCGCCTTGGCCTCGCAGACGGCCTGGCTGCTCAGCGAGACGGTGCGGGAGAACATTGTCTTTGGCAGGCCCCTCGACCCGGCATGGTACGACGAGGTGCTCGCCCGGTGCTGTCTGCACCAGGACCTGCAGCGGCTGCCCGAGGGCGATATGACGGTCGTTGGCGAGATGGGCGTGTCCCTGTCAGGCGGCCAGAGGCAGCGCGTGAGCCTCGCCAGGGCCATCTACGGCAGAAGCCAGCTGCTCTTGCTCGATGACTGCTTCTCCGCCCTCGACGCCCATGTGGGTGCCCGCGTCTTTGACATGGTTGTCAAGCAGGCGCGGAGGGGCAAGGAGGCCACCATTGTGCTGGTGACGCACTCGATGGGTTTCGCCAAGCAGGCGGACCATATTGTCTACATGGACAAGGGCCGCATTGTGGAACAGGGCCCGTATGAGCTCCTGTCCAGCCGGGACGGCCCCTTTTCCCTCTTTGCCGGGTCCTCCTCGCTGCTGGCCCCGGACACGGACTCGGCATCGACTCGACACGATGGCGACTCGGCATATCAAGAGCCCAAGGTAAAGGAGACTGCGGCCCAGAAGCCCACGGGCAAGCAAGAGGGCCGAGGCAGCGAGATGATGCAGAGCGAGGAGAGAGTTGTCGGCTCCGTCAGCGGCAAGACCTACATCAGCTACGTGCTGATGGGCAACGCCTGGCTGAGCGTGCCGCTCTTCGTCACGTCCATCATCGTCTTCCAGGGGGCGAGCATTGTCTCGCCGCTCTGGCTGAGCTGGTGGCAAGGCGGCCGATACACGTCCGTCTCCGAGCCGGCATACATGGGAGGCTACGCGGCCTTTGGCATCGGGCAGTCGCTGGGCCTGTTTTGCATGAGCGCCACCTTTGCCCTGTTCTGCTTCTGGTGCTCCAACCGGCTTCACCACGCGGCCCTGTCGAGGGTGCTGCACGCGCCCGTCTCCTTCTTCGACACGACGCCCCAGGGCCGCATCACGCACCGCTTCAGCCGCGACGTCGACGCCGTGGACAACGTCGTGGGCGAGACGCTGCGGCTCTTCATCTCGACGGCCGTCCAGGTCGTGGGCACCGTCATGGTCGTCTCCATCGTGCTGCCGTCGTTTGTGGCCGTCGCCGCCGCCCTCCTCCTCGTCTACACCTGGACCGGCATGTATTACCGGCCCTCGTCGCGCGAGCTGCGCCGCCTCAACAACCTGCTGCGCAGCCGCATCTACGAGCACTTTGGCGAGTCGCTGTCCGGCCTGCCCACCCTCAAGGCCTTTGGCGCCGTGCCGCGCTTCCTCGACGACAACGCGCGCCGCATCGACGCCGAGAACACGGCCTACTGGCTGTCGGTGGCCTGTCAGCGCTGGCTCAACCTCCGCCTGGACCTCTGCGGCGCCACGCTCGTCCTCGCCGCCGGCCTGCTCGTCGTGGGCCTCCGAGACACCATCGGCCCGTCGTCAGGGGGCGTGGTGCTGTCGTACGTCGTCACGGCGCAGGTCATCTTTGGAAACATGATTCGCCAGAGTGCCGAGATGGAGAACAACATGAACTCGGTAGAGAGAATGCTTCACTACGCGAACAATGTCGAGCAGGAGCCTGCACACGAGGTCGGCGTGGTGGATAGGGGCCTCGAGGCCAGCCAATGGCCGCGTGCTGGCCGCGTGCAGTTTCGGTCGCTGACGCTCAGCCATCGTCCCGGCTTGGAACCGGCACTCAGGGACGTCAGCTTGGATATAGAGCCGGGCGAAAAGGTCGGTGTTGTGGGCCGTACCGGTGCAGGGAAGACTACTTGTAAGTTCAAGTTCCATGTCCTTTACAACCGTCCGGACTCCATCTGCTCAGACGCTGGCTTACCGTGAATCAGTCGTGTCCGCTCTGCTGAGGTTCGCGGAGCCCACAAGCGGCAAGATACTCATCGACGGAGTTGACATTCACACCGTCGGCCTACGTCTACTCCGGTCAAGCCTGTCCGTCATCAGCCAAGACGCCGTCCTCCTGGCCGGCACCGTCCGGTACAACCTGGATCCGTTCCAGCAGCACGACGACGACTGGCTGCACCAATGCTTGACAAGGGTTGGACTTGCCCGGGGCCAACCAGACACGAACGGCACGGGTTCAAGTGGGCATGACAATGAGATTGAGAGCGTCTCGTGCGAAGTCAAGAACAACCACGAGTCCAGCGGCGAGAGTCCGGGTCTGAGTCTGGACTCGGAAGTCAAGGAGAACGGCGCCAACATGTCCCAGGGCCAACGGTCTCTGATCTCCATCGCCCGCGCCCTTGTGCGGCGGTCCAAGATTGTCATTCTGGACGAGGCCACGGCGTCCATCGACGGCAGGGCCGACACGGAGCTTCAGATCATGTTGAACGAGGTCTTGAGGGACGCGACGGTCCTCACCGTGGCTCATCGACTGGACACCATCGTTGCCACGTGTGACAGGGTCGTTGTGATGGACGGTGGCAGGGTCGCCGAATTCGATTCCGTCCCGGAGCTTTATGCCAGGCCAGACAGTCTGTTTAGGGCGCTCTGCGATGCCTCCAAAGTCACTGTCAGGGGGGAGACGTGTTAGTGGCGCGAGGAGAGTCGTAACTTTGCACATACGTAATACTATCGAGGCTCTGTATTACCAGCTTGATGCTGCGAGCCTTGTGACTCTGGTCACAGTATCTACTGCATATAGAAAACCAACTTGGGGTCTAGATATAACGATAACAGGAGGGGCGTGTATTGTTTTATTTACAACCAACTCGGCTGGTTCGCGGGGCGCTGACACTCTTTCTTGCCCGAAAGCCCGCTTACATGTAATGGGTTGTGTCCATCTTGAATCTCGTCAGGCGCTGTAGTCTCATAGATCAGAGCCCTATACGTCCTTGCGGTAAGCCGCGAGCCAGCTGCGATAGAACGGCTTCGACTCCCCCTTGACATTGTCCTGCTTTCTAAACTGCCGTTGCGGCACATCAACCGTCTCGCCATCGAGACCCGTGTTCGTGACGGCGTTCTGCTGCTTGCCCAGGTAAAAGTCGGGCATGAAGAAGGTGGCAAACAGCGGCACGGCAGCCAGGAGGAGGGCGGCAATGGCGATGTGGCCGTTGACATGGGCATAGGCACGGATGGCGCCCTGCCTGACGGGGTGCTCCAGGCCGTAGCTGGTGCGCAGCTTCTTGATGTTTCCGTAGAGCTTCAGGATGGTTGCCTCGTCGACGCCGGGCATTTCCATGCGCATGCGGCCGAGCATCTCGTTGGTCCAGATGGCCGACGAGACGGCGCTGCCGACGGACGAGCCCAAGCTGGACCACAGCGAGAGCAGGGCGATGATGGAGGCCATGTCCTCGTGCGGCACCGAGGCCTGGCTGCCGACGCGGGCGCCGACGACGCTGAAGGAGCCCAGGCAGTAGATCAACTGGGAGACGACCAGGCGGGCCGTGTCCTGCACCATGCTGCCGTTGGCCTGGACCAGCAGGCCGTAGCCGACCAGCTTCGACGCGGCGCCAAAGACCATCATGGACTTGTATCGGTGTGTGCGCCTCTGGATGAGACCGACAATGGGCCCCATGATGCACAGCCCCATGGTTGTGATGCCCAGGAAGATGGTCCACGTGTAGACGGACCACTCCTTGATGATGTAGATGTACGAGGAGAAGTAGGTGTTGCGGACCGCCGAGGCCATCTGGTTGAAGGTGTAGATGGTGACGGCGGCGAGGAACGTGCGGTTCTGGAGGATGCGTCTCGTCATGAGCGGCTTCGGGGCGAGGAACATCTCGAAGAGCACAAAGGCAATGAGCAGGACGAAGCCGATGACGAGCATGGCAACAATGGCTGCGTTGGCCCACCCGCCCTTGGCCTCCTTGGCAAGGGTGAAGGGCAACAGGATGAGGGAAAAGGATGCTCCGAGGATGACGAGTCCGAAGATGTCAATGTCCATCAGGCCCTCGCAAAGGAGCTTTATCCAGTATGCGAAGCCCTTGCGCCCCTCCGAGCGGCCCACGGCGCCGGTCCTCAGGCGTTTCGAAGCGGCCATGGTCACCATGCCCGCCTTTTCACCTCGCCGCTGCATCGAGTACAGCGTCAGGATGGCGGGTATGAGCAGGACAGGGACGATGATGGCAAACATGCCCAAGCCCCATCGCCAGTTGTCGACAAAGGCGTCGGCGATGAAGCCGTTGACGGGGACGGTAACGACAAAGGGGAGCGACAGGGCGGCGCCGAAGAAGCCTCTCCACTGCAGCGGCGTCAGGTCGCCGACGATGATGTCGCTCAGCAGATCGAGCCCAGACTTGCCGACCGAGGTGAAGCAGATGCCAACCGTGTAGGCGGCAAAGGTGCTCGAGCTGGCTGCGACGGCAAAGCCGACGACGTACAAGACGAGGATGACGAGGTACGACGTGGGCCGCGAGGTGATGTCGGCCAGCTTGCCGATAAAGGGCTTGCTGATGGCCCGGATGATCTGGCTGGCGGTGCTGACGGCGGCGAGCGAGCTGTGCTTTCCGAACGTGGAGCTGGCCATGGTGGTGAAGATGGTGGACGTGATGCCCTGGTCGAGCGCGTAGGCAAACATGGTCAGGCCGATGGAGACGGCCAGCAGCCAGAGCAGCATCTTGCCCGACTTGCCCGACTGGTACAGGACCTTGTTGAAGGCCTCGACCCTGCTGACGCCCATCTCGGCATGGCCTTGGTTCGCGTCCGAGACGACCTCTTGTCGACCGCGCTCTCGGCTGGGCGGCGGCAGGGCTCTGTCGCTGTCCCTGGCATGACCAGCGTCGCGAGCTCCGGCCGGCGTCGACATCATGTCTCTCTCTGCTTCGAATCACGTCCTGGTGTTGAAGCAGAGAGGTGAGGGCAAAGGCCAAAAGGAGGGCACATGTAGCGGGAGGAGCACATGTATTATTGGCGCATGTCCCGTGGCCTTTTTACACGCACACCTGCAGCATCCCACGGCAAAAGTAGAGCAAACCGGGTTATGGCTCCCCTGTTGTTCTCATCATCGCTGTCCCACTGACCCCGGCGCAAGTCAGTCCCGCATGCTGCAATTTGAAAGCCCTTGCTCGGTTAAATACCGACTTGGGACGATGCAGCCATGGCCAGATCTGATTACAGCTCCGCGTACTCGGCAAGGATCTGATAAAACGTTGCGAGCGGATATGCCGACATCGGTTGTCAACGGAGCTGGCGTATCAGATCTTTTCTGAACCCATGTACCCTGCCTGCCCCTTTTGTCCCATAGTGTACGCAAGGAACTCGCGGAAATGCCTCAAACCCAAAGCCAAGCAAACAAGGCCCCATGCCGGCTGCCCCCGTGCCAGCCGCCCTTGCTGATCCTGCGGGCCCCGCTGCCGACACAATAAAGAGGGGCCGTTGAAAGGTTAGGACTTGGTACAGTGAATTGCTCCTCTGTACATGACACCTTGGAGGACGCCTCGGCCGCCCACCCTACCAAAGCAGCTGGTGGCCAGGGCGAGAGTCCGTGCCCTTACGACAGCTCAGGGCTGGAGGGGTGCCCGAGTCTGGAACGGCTCAGTTTCCCGGGCCTACTGGGACGACTCTGTCCACGATGATAACCCCGATGCCTTGCATTCTTTGTCGTTGTCTGCCATCAAATGCTTCCGGCAGCGTGCGGGCAGCCCTGGTGGCTCTGTGAGGACGCTATGCTGCCCCTTGCCTGATTGTTCTGGGTACAATGACTCCTACCGCGACCGGATACAAGGTCCAGATAACTGGCACATGTCCAAGACTGATTCGAAATCGACCGTCTTCACGAGCTGCAGGAAACATGAACCCTGCCTTCAACGCTTTGAGCGCCAACTCCTGCCTGTTTCCCGTGCAAAGTCGTTGCATCAACGCCCCTTCTCCTCATCAACCTGGTCTGCGTCCTTTTTTGGATGCGCGTCTTCCACTGCCATTACATACGTCTGCTGGGCCGACGAGTCATGCCAAGGTCTCGGCGACGCGATCCAGGCGTTCACGGGCAATGGCGACTTCAGTTTGCAAGGGCCCTGCCCATCCACCGAGCGTTCCCGAATCGGAAACGGCATAGCTTGCGCCAGTCACTCCAGCAACCAAGTGAACAGGGGCTGGCAAGCGCCGGGGCAGTAAGAGGATGTGGCTCTGGACTTTATTACCCATCGCCTTGTTTGTTATTGGGGGATCCGCCGTCTTGGTGCACCGTTGTTTTCGGGAGCACGCTGCACGCTATGGCCGGATTCTGGCGAGAACGCAGGCATCATCACGAGGAGTTCGGGGAGGGTCTGGATAGCAGACCCATTAGAGTTCAGGTACATGTATGGACACGCTCGACCGAGGTGCTCAAGTACGCCCCGAGCAAGGGCATGAGCGGCCTAGTCGCCTACTCTACGGTGGCAAACATGCCGCAACTCGCCATATCGACTTGCTGCCTCTTATTCGGCTCGTTTTACCCAATGCTGTTCCAAGGCAAGCCTTGGACTGACTTTTCAGGTACAAGGATATTGCCGATAATATAAACTCCTTTTACAAGCCACTCATGCTCTACAATATACAAGCGGATGAGGCCTCGGTTTCGTTATGCTAAAGGCAGCGCTCGGGGGGTTGCTTAGCCAATCCTTTTACATGGTTCCTATTGCAAGTGAATTTCCCTCTCTTAAAGCCGAAGGATCAACGGCAGCGTGAAGATTAATGTTACGGCACCAACATTTTCTTCTATATTGCCACACAAGTCGATAAATCAGACACGCAGTCTATAACACCTCTATAGAGTGCCGCCGCGGCCCTGCAACGAGCGTGGCTATGATGCTCCGGCATGCGAGCCGAGACGACCTTCGTCGGCTCGGCTCGGAGCGCGGCAAAAGTGGGGCGATCCGGCTCCGGAGCGTGAACGTCTATTGTCCACCGAGAGCGACCAGAGTCCCGACAGCCATTGCACGATGGCAGTAGGAATCGCAATCGAGACGGATGAGCTTGTTCAACGTGTTGCTTCCAATGCCTTGGACTGTTATGTATCTCACATAGCATAGCTTCCACCCTATTCATACGTCCCAAGGTCACATAGGGATCCTTGGACTCGAAGCGGATGGACTCGGGCACATATGCGTCGTCTATTTGACTCTCTTATCACCTTAGGCTACTTACCTTTTACTTTCATACATGTATGCCATGAGGTGCTTCTACATGACCATCATGTCGAGTCACATCGGTTTTGATCGCCAGCATTAGTGCATGCCATGCTCGTTGCAACACACTAACGTTAAAGTGTAAAGACAGAAGGCCACCAACCGGTTGGCCAGTGCGAGCTTAAAACTCTAGTAGAGAACTCCATATAGCGAGCGAGGCTCTCTCGCAGTAACCAGTAGGTCTAGCACCAATGTATCAGGGCGCTCCCTTACCCACAGCACTTATTGAACCCGCAATACCGTGCTTCCAAGGCGCTCGGCCGACGATGACCGGCATAGCTGTAGCTAGTCCGATACAAACGGCTAGAAGGGTTGCTGTGACCTTCAAGTCGCATAGCTTCCGTAATAGCTATTAAGGTCGAGTCAAACAGGCGATAAGTAGTCGTATAGACATTGGCCTCATAGCAGCCCCCACGGTGCTAATCCGCCTCGACGTGGGAGATCATAAGGCCTACTTCGTCAACGACGACCGACCCATCCAAGGGATCATCTATGGCCTCTATGCCACTTGTTTATCGGGGATGCCGCTATTGTCGAAAGACGTGCCAGCATAGCAGGAATAGGTTTAGGTACGCCCTGGCGCTACTATGGATTAAGTCGGCCTACTATCCTAGAAGAGGGGCGATGACCTTGGTCTGCGACAAGGGACGCTTCGTGAAGCGAACACACGGTTCGCCACCCTCATCAAGAACTATCGCGTTTTGATCCCCTTAGCGACGTCGTCGGTAGCACCGCCTCCGCCGTCCTCCCATTAGTCGGCCGTTAAGACGGTCAGGCGCTCTGCTACGGCAGCTTCTATACCGTGGTCTCCACCTTTATCGCGTAATTCGTAACGTAATAGATAAGGGCCATGGTCTTGCGCTGCTTTCCGATAAAGGAGATCTCGTGGTTATGCCGTAGCCCGACGGCGATGGCCTTATTCCATCGATTCGCCATGTGGTGTTCTCCGGATCTATAGCACCCCACTACCGTGAGGGCGGTCTTCTCGACCAATCCCATGGCGCCTTAACCGACAAAGGTCCCCTTTCCATCCTTCTCTGCCCGGAGAATACTTAACACACGTTGGGTTATGCGAGAGCTGCTCGGTGTCGTCCAGCGAGAGGAAATATCTAGGTCGCTGCCCAACAAGCAGGGCCAGAGCTTCAACAATACTTTCCGCATTGAAGGGCGGCCCTACCAGCTATCAACGGTGCCAGTCCTCGGCCGCAACTACCAGGACGAGCGGTACCTTCGAGACAGAGGAGCTGGTGACTCAATATTTCATTGCTTCTCCCGTCTTAACGCCCTGTGATCTCAAAGTGCTTCGGGACGTCTCCCCACAGAGCGTTTTCCTATTGGTGCGTGCGAGACGTAGTCTGCCGGCGAAGAATACCTCTCCTCAAGAGCTGAACATTAAGCTGCCAGCCCGTGGCTCCACCGCGGCTTGTACCAGCTCACTTGGGGTGTTTTTTCCCCTTCCACTTCCCGAGGAGCAGGCCAGCGTCAAAAGCCGAGGCATTCCTCTGTAACTGCAGGACAGCATTCAAGTTGCAGCTCAGCGATCATGGCTGTCTGGTTGTCATTCTTGTGGTTGGGTTGGTAGTCGTTCTGGTGGCAATCTCTGTGGCAAACCCAATGGTTATTCTGGTGATCAGCCGTAGCACATGCCTGTGGTGATGCTGACGGTATCTCTGGTGGTAACTCTGGTGGTAACTCTGGTGGTAGCTCTGGTGGTGATTCTGGTGGTGATTCTGGTGGTGATTCTAGTGGTGATTCTGGTGGTGATTCTAGTGGTGATTCTGGTGGTGATTCTAGTGGTGATTCTGGTGGTGATCCTGGTGGTGATCCTGGTGGTGATTCTGGTGGTAGTCCGAGCCCCACCCCTCATTCTTATTACAGATGTTATGGTTGCGTTTGGCCTCGGTGCCTGGACACTCTCTCTCCTTATTGGCTACTGGCCCAAGAGTATAGCACCCCGATGTGTGAAGGAACTTGCATATTCTCCACTGTGAGCAACACCCGATCGGAGTGGTCTGTCTGTGTTCCAGAGCTCTTTCCAATGCAGAGATGATGGCACATCCGTTGCTTCTTCCTGGCTATTTAAGACTTGATATTTCCCATTATCTTCTCTTGAAGCGATGGCATCGTGCCGGTTTTCTAAGCCTCATCAACTACTACTCTCGTGGCAAGTTATCATTGCTTTCTTCCGATACCTCGCTAAACGCTCGTCTCAATCATGGCTGCCATGGTCCAAGCCCCCATTGTCATTCCCTGCCTTCATGTTCCTCCCACCATCAAGGACCTGAAGCAGTCATCCCTGGCGTACGTTGGCGGCTTGGAGCTAAATGGAAAAATGCCCTAAGCTAACCGTCCGGAACAGTTACAACTTGCTCCCAGACGACGGAGACCAACCTGGTGTGCAGCAAGCTCACCTTCAGGAGTTGGCCAATCTCATCAAGCGCTTTAACGTCCAGGATAAGTTCGGAATGCATCTGATCCATGGACATTTCCAGCTTGATGAAGGCAACGTCATGCTCGGGACTGCCCTCACCTCTATTCGCGGGTTTTGGACCAAGCCCACCAGCATCACCGATCTCAAGCCCACCGAGATCCACGGCCATATCTTCAGGCTGACTGGCAGCGGTGAGATGCAGCCCTACGAGTACCGCGAAGGACCAACTACGAATCTGGATAGCGTCGACCCTGCGTTCTTTCGGGAGTTTATAGAGTACCTTCAGGCCAACGATATGACGAACGTCCTCGGGCTTGAAGTCCTCGGCAAAGAAGTTCCAGAGATGATGTGCGAGTTCATTATGAAGGATGACGGCACTGTCATGTTGGACGCGAGAGATGTGAAAAAATGGACGCCTTACCGCTTGACGGGATTCGCTCTCAAGGGGCCAGGCATGACTGAGCTCAAGGGCAATCAAAGCCATGCCAAGACCGTCAGGCAAACTCATCAGGTGTTCACTGACGGGAAGATCGGAAACGAGGATTCTTAGTAATTTCATCCCTAGTTAGGCGACGCATCTGGTGAGGGGGTATCACGCGCATTATGGAGAATCGTAGGACTTTCATTGACAAATTTGAATATTTGCTCGGGCCAACTAAACCGACTCAGTCAGTGTAAGCTCCACCACCTTAAACCCATGTCGATGAACCGCTTGTCGACCAATTAATCATCTTGAACGTTGTCTTCTATGTTCCCGTTAAACCCCGTTTGGGCTCCGTCTGACAATTGAGCCCGTCTAAATAGAGCGGGCATTATACAAATTCATTTTCACAGGTACAATCGAGAGCGACTATCTTTCTCAATCTCCACAACCGCGCCATTATCCAACGCAATATGGGCCGGTTTATGTTGCAGTGACCCTGTCATCAGGTATACAAAGGGCATCGAGATATGCGAGGGAAGAAGCATCATTCTGGTCCACCACGCCTTTCACAGCTTTGCCCTCTACGATGAAGCCATACCGATAGAACAAGCCTGCCATCCTCGCAGCTCGGATTAACTGCAAGTCGGTCTCCGAAGTATTGCGACTTTCCCCTAGGAAAGTCTTCCAGAAGATGTCCTCGAGCTCACAGTGGTTATCGTAATAGTGCCATCCCTCAGAATCCATGTAGCTAAGGAGGTTTTCGAGTCCCCACATGGAAAAGCCAAACGGAAGAATTCTCGCCTCGGCCCAGTCAACAATCCCCGTAATATTTCCAGTTTCTGGGTTTATGAGGATATTCATTTCGCAGAGGTCCCCGTGACCGAGAACGAAAGGAAATGCGCCTGAGAATAGTGCTGGGAGGGCTTGACGGACCACGCTCAAGTTTGACGTAAACCGTTCCGGTAGTGATGCAGCAAGTAGATCGAATTTGGAGGAAAACTCGGCGAACAAGGCGGCTGTATCGTCTGGGTGCAACTGTTGGCTGCTGTTCCATGACTGCGCAAAGAAACTGTTCACACCGTCGGCTCTGATGTGAAACATTGCGATGGGCATCTGGACGCACCTCGCGAGGTCTTTCACTGTTCGACGCTGCCGGAACAAAGCGTCTGGGGGCGCTGTACAGCGGAGGTGCTGCGCACCATAATATAAGTAGTCCCGGGAAGTTTGTCCATCTCATAGATGTGGAGTGGTCGTGACGATCCAATTGTTCCGTGATACCTGCAGCCAGCCACGAACTGCGGATGGACTGCTTTGGCTAGGCTCATAATGCCCATGTCAAAGCTAGAGTCCTGGACTCAGAATTGGAAGAGCTTCGATTTATTTATCCCAGCTGTCAAGGTATAGCTGAACGTCCCCTGTATCAGGACGGGATTGACCTGCCCACCAGCGCGAGAAAGGGTGAAATCATCGCATTGTTGTCTTGTTGCGGTCGTGTTTGATTCGAAAAACGAGCTGATTGCGTTTTCGAGACTGTAGTACGTAACCACCATGGCGAAAGAAGGTTGAAAAACGTTGAGGCGATCGCAGTGGTGGCCTCAAGATGTGGGAGAGGATGGAACTGGGAGTTTCTCAGGCCCAAGAAACGAATTAGGCTGCAGGGGGTGGTTGGTTGGATCATGCTCCTTGAAACTGCATGCCGCCCGCCGGTGCATTGAACCCCGCCCTTTAGCGCCTTGGACTAACTTTAGAACACCTCCGCCTGACGAGCGCGCGCTACGCTAGCGACCCGCCCTAACATAAGTAGAGCACTTCCCAGCTGCCTCTATTTTCCCTCCAGAACCACCATCTTGACTCCACACTGACAAAAAAGAACTCCGACACCACAGAGTTACTAAAGGTTCCCTCTTTTTTTTTTATAAAAGTAAATAATGTACTTTATTATTCTATAAGCATAATACTTTTATATATTAAGTTAGCCTTATCTTTCTTTTAGCTAAGTTATAGCGTTAATTTTACTTATAAAGAATTTGCTTTTTAAGTCTTTTTAGTCTTATAAGCTTAAAGCCTTCTTTTAGCTTAATTTCGTATTCCTAACTACCTCGTAGCGGTAGTCTATTATAGCGGAACCCTTAGTATTTTTTATATACTAAGTAGTTAGGCGTAATTTATTTAATTTAAATTTACTAACTAAAAAGAGAAAAGAAGACTTAGTGCTAACTACTAAACTAAATAAAGTAAGGGTATCTTATTATGCGGATTTCTCGTATTAAAACTAGCTAAAGAAGAAGAAAGAAAGAAAGGAAAGAAGTTAAGGGAAGAAAGAAGAAGGACCTCCTTTTATACCTTTTTAAGGCTACTAAAAGGCTTTTCTTTTATATGCTTTTATATACTTTTATATACTAATTTATAACTTATACCTCGTATAACTTATAAGGTTACTAAACTACTTCTTAAGCTAATAAAAATAGCTTAAGCTATCTTTATTACTAGTTATAAGTAATATACGCTTTATTACTTATAACTAACTTATAAGACTAAATATCCTTATCTTAAAACCTTTTATAAGATTCTATCTTCTTTTAAAAGGAAGCTTTTTACTATAGCTTTATATAAAGCATTAGTCGATTATATAAGGTATTAGTTAATTTATCCGATATTAATCCTATTACTAGCTAAAGCTAGCTTAGGCTAAATATAGGCGTATTTAACTTATACTACTTATAGCTAATATTAGCTATCTTTAACCGTTAAGCTATATCGTCTCTCCTTATAATTACTAGTATTTACTTTAATAGTTATAACTTATAACTAATAGTATTTACTTTACTAGTTACTCCTTTATATTTAGCGGTATCTACTTTACGAAATATTAGTACCTTTAGTACTTAGGATTACTAATAAAATAGGGTTTCCGTTATATATTCCCCTTTTTAAGGTCTTTTTAAACTTAGAAAGATAAACGTTTCTTTTTTATAGGTTACTCTTAACCTTTAGGAAACTATTAAAAACATTTAAAGAAATCTTACTTTAAAGAAAGTAACCTTAAGAATTCTTTAAAGAGAATCCTAATCTTTTATCTTTATAAATCTTTTCTAAAGAAAAATCTTATTTAAATTTCCTTTTACTTTTACTATTTAAGATAGTAAAGAAATCCTAGCTTAAAGAAGCTAATACTTCCTCTTAAGGGTTTTATTAACTAAAATCCTTAACTTTTCTTAAAGCATTTCTTAAGTGCTTTATAGGTTCTTAAGTATTGTCTAAACTAAGATAGTCCTTTTACTTTACTAAATAAAAGTATTCTTAATTTTCTATCTTCTTAGCGAGTATAGCTTTTACTATATATTTACTCTCTTTAACTCTTTTTAAGTCTAACTCTTTAACTACTTAAGCTTCTTATAAAGTCGGCTTTAGTAAAGATATATAAAAAATAAGGTATATAAGTAAACTAGTTAAAAGTTCTAACTTATAATTAACCTTTTTTATTTTCTTTATAACTTTAAAAGGTCTTATCTTCTTATAATCTAAAGACTTATTAAGTTTATTAATCTTAAGATTTCTCGTTAAAAGATATACTTTATTGCCTTTAAATAAAAAAGGTTTTAAAGACTATCTCTTATTATAATAATACGATATTTTCTTAGTAATATATTTTAATTTTATAAGAAAGTAATTTTACTACTTAAATAAATCAGCTATTTAATCCTTACTTAATTAGCTAAGTATAAAGTAGTGTATAAATTCTATAAAAACCTATATTAAATAGCCTAGCTTTAGCTTATTATTCTTAAAGTTCTTATATCCTTATACGATATTTATAACGTTATATATAAAACTAAGAAGGTTAAGGTAGCTAAATAAAATAAGGATCCGCTTAAACTTAAACTAACCCTTATTATTAAAGGCCTGCGTATACTTAGTTTAGTAGTACGTAGCTAAATAATTATTTATTTAAAGCTAGAGAGGGAAGGGGGAAATCTCTATCTAAGCTATATAGCTTCGTACTTTATAAAGGTCGCTTAAATAGCCTATACTTAAGTTAAGTTCGGGTTAAACTTAAGCTAAGTTTAAGTAAAGTCCTATATAACTTTAGCTATATATTAGCTTAACTTTAAGTCGTTCGCTATAATATAACTATAGCTTTTCCTATAATATAGCCCGTAATACTATCCCCCTTTTAAGCCGTCGCGCACTAAAGTATATAATGTCGGCGCCCCGCTCTCCCCGCTCCGCACTTAGCGTTTATCGGTATAGTCGTCCTTATTATGCTTATAATTATACGCTAACGCTTTTTTAAATAACGTTATATTAAGGCGTTAGATATATTATATACTTACCTATCCGCGCCGCTATATCGTCCTTAATAGCGCTAAGGCGGTATAATATATCTCCTCCGCTTACCGCTAATATTAGTGCTTAAGGCACGTCTTTCTTACCCGCCGCTTATAGTCCTTAAGTATAAATACCTTTCTTTTCTCCCTCTCTCTCTTTTCTTTCTTTTCCTTTTTTAATTATTAATCTACCTATACGCGCGCCCCCTCTTATAATAGCTTCGCCGCGCCGCGCCTTAATATATCTATTATAACCCCTTAAGCCCTATCTCCCGCCGTATTATAAGCGTCTACCTATCCGGCGCCTCTTAGCACGCCCGGCGATTATATGCTGCCGCCTTTATATTAGTCTTCGCGCCCGCTATCGTCGCTTAGTAAGCGGAGCGCGATATATAGCACTACTATATAGCGCCCCCCTTACCTTATATATATCGGACGTATAGTATCTCTTAACGTAGATACTTAGTATAAGGCTTATTAAAATTAAGCCTCGCCTTATGCTTATAATTATTTTGCTTATACTTACGCTAAGTTACGCTATTTACTTATACGTCCTTATCCTTAAACTATATAAGATATAATACTAACGTAATGTTAATATACTAGCAATATAGTTACCGCTATAAACGCGCTTTAAGATTATATATCTTAAAGGATATTTAAGGATTGCTATACTAACTTATATATACGTTCCCCGATCCTTAATAAACGCGAGCTAAAGGGATATTATTAATAATTACTATAGTATATAAAGTTAGCTTATATTATTATTATAGCGCGCTAAGCCTAAATATACCTTAATATTTAAGGTTAATTTATTAGTATTAGCGGGTAGTAAGTAGTTTACTTTAATTAAGTTATAGTTCTTTATATATCTTATTTATATTTACTCCGTATTTTATCGTATTTTATCGTGTCCCTTATTTATCTTATTATTATCTATACTTAGTATACGTTTATAGCGTGTCCTCCTTATGCTTATCGTTTAAAATCGTCTTAATATTTACTAAGCGTAGCTTAAAACTTCTTCTTATTTTTCTTAGTTTTCCTCCTTTTCTTTACTATTTCCCTTATCTTATCCCTTACTCCTTAGCTTAGCTTACTATCGTCTTTCCGCCTTACCCTTATCGTTCTTTATTATATTATTATACCGCCCCTTAAATTCTTTTAAGGCGATTATATCTTAAAAGTTGCTAATTAGCTACTATATTAAGTTAGCGTACTTATACTACTTTACTAAGACTTAGCGCTATCTCCCCTTTTTAATCTATCTTTACCGGGCCTACTTAATCTTTTTTACGATATACTTTAGTTTATTATCTTCCCCGATTACTAATAGTAGCTAATAGTTATTAACTACTTAGCTAAGTAAGGGGTTATCCGCTATATAGCGGAGGAACTTTATATATAGCCTCTTATATACCCTCCTTAGTATATTAAGTTTTATTATATATAGGCTAACTACTTTTATTATAGTATACTTTTAGTATAGCTAGTTAAGCTTTTAATAAGGCCTATTTATAGTATACTTCTTTATATTTAGCTATACTTTATCGCTTACTTAAAGTCTTTCCGCTAGTATATAAAACCGGTTTGCTATCTCCTCTTACCTTACTTATAATACGGCGATCGCCGTTTAAAGGAAGTCGGCGACTTCCTCTATCCTTTATATAAAGCTCCGTACGCTCTTTATATTTAATATAAGTAGTCCCTCCTCCTATATAATCTAAATTAGCTTAATATCGTACTTATACGTAGCGAAAAAAGGGCTTATACTTATTATTAATACTACTTAATTATTAAGCGCCGCTTAAGCGTAAGGTAGCTATACCCTTTAGTCGTCTTACTTATAGTAAATATATACTACGCCTTATAGCGTAAGGATAAGGGGATAGGGCGCGGACTAATTACCGCCGGTTAAGGCCGGTACTACGGACTAATTACCGCCGGTCGGGCCGGTATAATAAACTAATTACCGTACGTAAATATATATAGGGGTTTAGAAATAGTAAAAAGCTTATCTATTTCTTAAAGGCATAGCTAGCTACTTTATACTTAGTTCTTTAAGCTAATTTTAAGGATCTTTAACTATACTATCTATAGTACGTAAAGTAAACTATAGATATCCTTATAAAATCGCTTAATAAACTAAGTATAAGCTCGGTTAAAAATACTATAAACTATAGTTAAGGAAATCCTTTAAATATCCTTAGATATCCCTTAAAAATCGTAGTAAGGTTTATCCTATATCTTTTAAAGTGCTTTTATAGTTAAAAACGGGTTAAACTATAGTTAAGATATCCCGTAAAAATCCTTAGAAATCCCTTAAAGATACCAGCGGAATCCGCTTAATAGTTTTTATAGTATCTTTTATAGTTAGATATATCGTAAACTATAGTTAAGTAAGCTCCTAACTATTTATAGTTATATCCCGGAAACCTTAGCGGGGTCCGATTAGTAATGTTTATTATATCTCCTTAGGCGAGCTTTTATAGTGCGTGCTTTAAGCGTTCCCGTTACGGGGTTCCGTAAGGCTTCTTTAAGAGTAAAGTAAGGAGTCCGGGCGGAGCCGTCTAGATTTTATAATAGTTCTTTTATAAATACTTATACTTATAAAACTAAAACGTCTTATAAGAAAAAGCTAAGTTAGCTATTACTTATACTTAAGCCGCTATAAAAAGAAGATAGAATAAGAAATACTGCTTATTAAAATTTAAACCTAGCGATTAAGTTTAGCTATAGCTTAATAAAGGTTATTATATTGCGGATAGCAAACTAGTAAAGCTTTAAAAAAGACGTACTAAGCTATTTAAAATTACCGCTAAAGTAAGATAGCTTATATACTAGTTAGATATAAAAAGGTCTTTTAATATCTATTTAATCGTTTTAGTAGTATAACTACGCTTAGCGAATAAGCTAGTTATATACCTAGGCTTAGTTTAAGATAAATAAATACCTTATTTAAATAAGTAAGAAGTAAAACGAATCTTAAAAAGCTATATAATAAAAAAAGATAGCGGAAAGCTAAAAAAAAAGGTTTTTATAGCTTAAAAAGGCTAGCTAAGTAGCTCTAACTTATAAGTAAATAAAAAAGCGGTCTTTTTATTAAAGATTATGTTATAAAATCTAAACGGCTATGCTTAGACTCCTTACTTTACTCTTAAGGAAGCCTTATAAAACCCCGCGATAAGAACGCTTAAAGCATATACTATAAAGGCTCGCTTAAGGAGATACGACGAATATTACTAGTTAGACCCCGCTAAGGTTTCCGGGATATAACTATAAAGGGTTAAGAGCTTACTTAACTATAGTTTATAACGTCTTTAATTATAAGAGATACTATAAAAACTATTAAGCGGATTTTACCGGTATCTTTAAGGGATTTTTAAGGATTTCCGCGGGAT